>CM049816.1:63945384-63984012 GCA_027422435.1 Schizopygopsis pylzovi
GTAGAATTAATTCAAACGCAACCGCTCTTACTAATGCATGCATTCATATGATTGTAATCTTTACTGTACTACTTATCTATATCTGATATAGAACGAGCAGGTGAGAAATATAACTGAGAAACAAGCTGTTATAGGTGCAATAGTCATGTGTCATATTTCATAGCTGTGGACAAGGTGTTTGTCACTTATTTGTTCATTAATGATGTCATCAGCGACTAGTCGACTTGACTTTCATCACATAAAAGTCGACTTTAAAAAATCTGAAGTCGTTCAACCCCTAGTCGCTAGTGTGTGTGTGTGTGCATGGGGGGGGCGGGCGCGATCACCTACTGGCCCTCGGGAACACCGGAACATTCCTTTCGAGTAATGGCCCGATCACCAAAATGAGACCTCCCTCCCCTTATAATTACAGCGCACGCGAACCGATGCATCCGCCAGCCGTGCGTCAAAGCAGAGCGGATCAGCGCTACACTTCTGCCATGATTTCGAAGAGATAAACAGCACCTAGTCGCTTGATCCATTCAGATGTGACACAGGATTGTTATACTGATATGAGAAAGGTTAGTGATGCTGGCTTGTCAATTCAGCACCTATTCATTTAACTCGAACTTATTAACACTGTATAACTAGTAGGGGTGGCACGGTACAGTATTCGTACCGAACCGTCACGGTACGGACCTCTCGGTTCGGTGCATGAGGCCTTACGGCGAGTACAGGCAATTCACCCCCAATCCAGAAGAGGGCGCTCACAGTAATGCACCGCTGTTTGATAACCGCCAGCAGCCAAGAGTTGCACGCTTGAAAACAAAGCCCACTAGATCATGGCTGCTCCTGAATTCTTATTTGTGCATCCTCTGTTCCCTTCCTCGCGTCTTAGCTCCGCCCCTTCTGGACGCGCGGAAACGGCGCGAGGACCGAGTTAAATTAT
The DNA here is from genome assembly GCA_027422435.1 of Schizopygopsis pylzovi. Taxonomy (NCBI): domain Eukaryota; kingdom Metazoa; phylum Chordata; class Actinopteri; order Cypriniformes; family Cyprinidae; genus Schizopygopsis; species Schizopygopsis pylzovi. The sequence goes on from CM049816.1 coordinate 63,946,313, forward strand.
ATATCCTCGCTCCCTTTAGCGTCACTTCAGCGCATCATCAACGGCGCAAAATGGATCTGCCCTTATGTTGTTAAAGTTGTTTTTAAGACATTCTAAATAAATATTAATAAAGCATGTTGAAATATATGACATGTATGGTTTATTTAAACTGCAAAGGTAAAATATAAATTAAAATGATTACAACAGATGAGAAGGGGGAGGGGAATTTACACATGCATCAGGTTTTTCGATGAAAAAGACTTAAGACCGCATATGATACACCTGTGGCCCTGTCCCAAATGGAGCACTTCATGTGCACTTGCGGTCTTACGGACTTACAATAGCGTGTCCGTTAAGTTCACGAGACCGTAGGGTTGTCCCATTCCTCATTTTAGCGTTCAGAAGAGTGCTCGCGAGCGCTTATCACTGGTGCGAGCTCGCAGCAAACTTCTACCCGACAGTCAAAGCGGCATTACGCCATGAAAACGCGGACTCCGAGGAAGACCACAAGGGTTTAGGGTGCCATTTGGGACAGGGCCTGTGTATCCTCGTTCATAAGCTTCGTTCAGACTGTCAGCCAAAATCCGATTTTGTGCATATCCGGATTTGAATAACGGACTGTCCAAACAGCATATCGCAACTGTTCATATCTGATTTGTGTGTCCATAAGCGCTCTTTCGTTTTTACTGAATGTGCATTGGTTTCTATGGTAATGCCGTTGCTTTGTTATGCCTATGCTAATAACAACAGTAACAGCAATACAGATGTTGTTGCGGTTGCGCTGTTGTGTTATATTTCGTCTTGTGAGGCAGCGGCAGAAACGCAGGAAGCAAAACACAAAGAGGTGCGTATACTAGCAGTATATTGTTTTATTCCGCTTGCACTTCGCAACGACACAAGCTTGTTTCTGCAGAGCTGTTCAGCATGTTTTCTGCAAAAAACTTCTGACGTGTTTACGTTTTCACGTAGCGTGAGGATGTGAAAAACTACGCTAAATTCGATCTCACCGTCCAGACTAAATCGGATTTCCAGAAATGCGATTTAAATAGGAAATTTGAACCACAAACGAATGTAGCTCGAAACGGATTTGCATTAGGCCTGTCAAAAAATATTGGAATATTCGTCGAATTTAAAATAAAAATCCACATTGGAACGCAAAACGCTACATTTGAATTTTAAGCATCCGTCAGGCAGCGCGGCACACGAGATGCGATGACGAGATGTTTTTTTTTTAGCCTGAACGCACTCGATGCGGCGCTGCACGTTCACAATATAACGGAAAACGAGAACATCAATCAATGTGGAGAAGATGTTTTTTACCTCAAAACTGAAACCACAGAACGCATATTTATTGCATTTTCTATCAGCGTTGCACTCGCGTCTAACACAAGAGAGCCCAAAGACATGTCAAACTCATGCAAGTAAAAAACAACAACATGTAATTACTAGATTACTAGATTAAGAAATGTGCTTGTTAGTGAACGTGCGTATTAACAGCGTAAACATGAACTTTGTGATCATATGATTAAATGTTAATGAGGTGTATCAGTAACGATGAATCTGTGAGTTTAAAGCGGCTCTGACAGAAAGGCTGCGTGTGACGCTGACAGACACGTGCTGTTTGAGATATGTGCTCTTTTCATAAATGCATAACTTATATTTCACAGTATATTCTCCATCTGTAAATGTTAGAAAGACATGGAAATATTTCCATGTTGCTGTCAGAAGTGCACGAGCTTCTGCTTTGAGATTCGCATTGTTACAATGTTATAATGTAATGTGATTTCAACCCTTTTTGCACATTATATATGCCTACATGTTTACATTCACTTTATTTATTTGTTTAATCCAAATCCAAAATACAGAGATATGTACCAAATACCGCAAATCAGCCAAAAAATACAGAGATATGATTTTTGCTCATATTTCCCAGTCCTACATTGAAGAAATGTGCATTTGGTGATATTTAGCTCGAGGCGCCCTCTTGTGGCATCAGGAGAGAAGACAAAAGCTTTTTTTCCTAACTGAATTTATGCCTTTTAAATTCTAATATAATTCGAATTTGTATAATATTTTAGTATAAAATTCGAATTTAGTTTTTCAGCCAATTTGACAGCCCTAATTTGCACAAATGTCATGTAGTTCGTTGCCGTTCAGACTAATTAAATATGATCGGATTTGCACAAAAATCGGATTTGGGCTGACAGTCTGAACGAGGCTATAGCTCCTCGATCCTCGCGGTGTAATTAGAGAATTAGCCTTTTTCACAAGAATTGGGAATTACGTCAGTGCAGGGTATAATTAGTTGTGTTACAGGTCTGCGCTTATATCAGTCAAATAATACTTCTTATCTTTTCTGTTTTGTATGTTTTCCAAATTGTTGTTATATAATCTATAAAAAAAAAAAAAAATTGACTTGTTTGTAACTTACAATTCTCTTCTGGCTCTCAACGGAGGCGGTCGCTTTCTCTCCCCGTCCTCACCCTTATCTTCCCTGCTTTGCTCCCTTGTCTCGTGAGAGACTCTCTCTGCACTGCTCTCCAAACTAAAATATTATGGATTAACTGGTCTCTTAATGCAATTGACACCATCGAAACTTGGGTTTCGGGGAACCTGACTGCCCTGACGGAACGTTCGCAGCCGGCTATACGATGGACGCGTGGGAGAGGTGGCGAATCGTGTGTCTTGCAGCTCTTTCCGTGGAGGACATTGATATCTACCTATTCGGAACCATGATAACAGGTATTTTGCTGATTGGATTAGGCTTTTCCCTGGGTTATCGAAGAATTCAGAAAACGGGAACAGCTGTCCAAAGCCCCACAAGGCTGCCCGTATGATTGAAGCTGTGGGAAGAGCGGTCAGCATTGAGACTGAACTATAATCGCAATATGGATTCTACCAAGGAGAAGTTCACGGCTTTACAAAGGGAAATTGATTAAAATAGAGACCAAAATGGACAAAATGGACAGAGAGAGTAGCCTGCAAAAATTGGAATGTTTACTCGCCCCAAAGACAAAACAATCTTATCTTTTTCTGGCTCCCCTACAGTGGCCTTGGCAAGGCTGTTGCTGGTATAAACTCCGGGAGTGCAATGCAGTGAGACACTCTTGCCTTCCTCCCCCACCCTACAGACATTACAGACATTGACCCCCCCCCCCGACCATTCGCCTCTGTTCGCTTCGATCCGCTGGCCTGGTCAAGCGGGTCTGACCAGCGCCGGATCAGTGGCTGCGGGATCAGATGGCTGCTTGCTGGGCCGGATTCACTTCCCCTGTGGCTATGTCGTGTATGTGCTTTTGTGTTGCTGAGGTGTTTTTCCTGTTCTCACACTGTACTCCCCAAGGAGCATAGTCTGGGGATAATTTTTTTCTCCTCCCTTTCCTCATGTAAATGCTGTATTTTTCTTCAATTCTACTTGCATTTCACTACTGATTATACTTGTATGATTGTGTATGTGACGAATAATAAAGAACCTTGAACCTTGAACCTTGAACCTTGAACCTTATATGGAGACTCAACTCGTGAGGTATAATGCGCTTAACACAGCAAAGTCTCTTTTTTAAATAGTCTTTGACCTCCGGTAGGCTACATTTGAGCGTATTATCTCCATTTATACTCAATCATTTCCCTCGAATCACCACATCATGATATATATATATATATACACACACACACACACACACACACACACACACACACACACATATATATATATATAGTAGGGCTGTTAAAACCTCAAAACTAAGTAGAAATTACTCATCAAACTCTACCTGGCAACATTAAATTGACTAATTTCCTTTACTAATTTTAGATAACTTAGTTAAGTAGATATTTAAATTTTACTTATAACTTCTTACTTCACAGATACACACAGTGTGCGAAATCCATGAAAAGCGTCTGTGATATAAATTCGTGCTCTTTTGTCCGGGTTAAATGAGGTCTGACGTTTCGGCATGTTAATGTTATAATATAATGTAGCCAGCACGTGGAGGCTTGTTTACGTTTTTACCCAATGATATATCAGATATTTATTTGACACCGCTTTCAGCCAATCATTTGTTTGAGCAGAGATCTTACGGCATTAGACGCTATGCTGCTGAGTCCCGGGTTCTTAGGCCGATTCAGCGCAACTCCAAAAATGAGGACGAATGAGTGTCCAGCTCGAGGCTGCGCCGGATAGGGGGCTTAAAATCCGGACGTATGGCCACCCTACTTCTGTATCGGCGCATGCAGGGTAAAAGTTTTCCCGGTGGCAAGAACAAGAACATCTTTTTTTTCTAATTAGATATTATGAAAATGCTTGAGCTGCTGGTACTGTACTCTACAAAGTGCAAACATTTCATAATTAACTGTTTGGTCAGCTCGGGTCATCACAAACACAAGTTTGTTTAATTCTAAATGGGGGCAGTTATAATTCAGCTTCTGTGCGTTCGGTGCTGGCTGTGCATTATGACCCTCCATGTGATTTTTTCCCTATTATTATTAAAGCATTTTTTACTGATGTATTTTCTAGACATGTAACATGAGAAATACATATTAAACAAGAGATGACACGGATTCATAGCTTTGTTCCTATTCTATCGGGATCACGTTGTTGTGTTGAGTTTAATATGCTTCAACCGGACTGAGAATTGTTTAATGTATTCTTGGAAAATGTGCATCTGGTCATAAATGTTGTAATGTTGAAGTAATGTATCATCAGAGGTGGAAAGAGTACAAAAATATTCTACTCAAGTAAAAGTACCATTACATTACTGAAATTTTACTTAAGTACAAGTAAAAGTACCAGTCTAAAAATATACTCAAGTAAAAGTAAAAAGTAGCTCATTTAAAATTTACTCTGAGTAAACATTACTTAGTTACATTTTAACAATGAGAGGGAGGGAAAAATGGGACCAAAGGTGTTAAACTCAGTACCTGGAGGACCACAGCCCTACACAGTGTAGATATTACCCTAATTAAACACATCTGATCAAGCTAAACTAATCATTTAGGCTTATTTGAAGAACTACATGGTGTGTGTGTTGGAGCAGGGTTGGAACTAAACTCTTTAGGGCTGTGGCCCTCCAGTAACACCCTCCAGAGTTTGACACACCTGGGATATGGGCCTATAAATCTCAAACTAGGTGTTTTTAATTAAAGGAATCAGTTAATTAGAATAATAACACATTTAGGCTGTTACCTGGGAAATTAAATCAGTATCAACAAAATTCATCTTTGCAATGCAGAGGAAACGCAGAAGCTTCATCTGAAGTGGCATAGATGTATTTACACACTGACATGAATGCATTTAGCCTCAGTTACAAATGCAGAAATAATGTTTTGATAAATGAGACATAAAATGTGACCCTGAACCACAAAACCATAAGGGTCCATTTTCCTAAATTGCGATTTATACATCATCTGAAAGCTGAATAAATAATATTTCCATTGATGTATGGTTTGTTATGATCGGACAATATTTGTAAATCTGGAATCTGAGGGAGCAAACAATCCAAATATTGAGAAAATCTCCTTTAAAGTTGTTCAAATTAAGCTCTTAGTTTTGATATATTTACAGTAGGAAATTTACAAAATATATTCATGGAACATGATCTTTACTTAATATGCTAATGATTTTTGGCATAAAAGAAAAATGTATAATTTTGACCCATACAATGTATTCAAGGTTCAAGGTTCAAGGTTTCTTTATTTGTCACATAATAGTTATACAGGGCATAACTAGAAGTGAAATGCAATCGAATCAGGTCCGCTCAGTGGACAGTGCAAAACAATAAGAATACAAATTATATAAGTAACATAACACAAGGGCATACATATGGTTAGAAAAGGAGAAATAAGAATAAAATGTGCAATGAAATAAAAAAGTGCAAAACAATAAGATGTGCAAAAAACAATAAGATGTGCAAAAGACAATGAGATGTGCAAAAGACAATGAGATGTGCAAAAAAACAACAAGATGTGCAAAAAAACAATAAGATGTACAAAAAAAGAAAACAAAAAACAGTGTACTGGGACTTAATAAATAGTGATGTGAATAAGAGGGATGTGCAGACGGGTTGTTCATGGTATTGTACATAGAGCAGTTGACAATGGGTCTTGTGAGTGTTTATGAAACAGAGTTTGTGTTTAGGAGCCTGATGGCCTGAGGGAAGAAGCTCTTCCTCAGTCTTTCAGTCTTTGCCATCATGCTCCTGAAGCGCCTGCCAGATGGCAGTAAACAGAAAAGATGGTTACCGGGGTGAGTTGAGTCTTTGATGATTTTTGCAGCTCTGCTTCTGCAGCGTTTGAGGTAGATGTGCTGCAGAGAGGGGAGAGCAGACCCTGAGATGCGCTCAGCTAAGCGCACGACTCTCTGTAGAGCTTTGCAGTCCTGGTTTGTGGCATTATTATACCACACTGAGATGCACTGAGTTAGAACACTTTCTATGGCCCCTGAATAGAAAGTTTTCAGGATAGCTGGTGAGACCCTGAATTTCCTCAGCTGTCGCAGATGGTACAGCCTTTGCCTGGCTTTCTTAACCTGAGTATGAATGTGTGTAGTCCAAGTCAGGTCCTCGGAGATGTTTACACCGAGGTACTTGAAGCTACTCACCCTCTCCACAGGGGTCCCACTGATCATAAGAGGAGTGTAGGGCTGCTGCTGTCTCTTCCTGAAGTCCACGATCAGCTCCTTAGTTTTGCTCACGTTCAGAGAGAGACAGTTGTCCTGGCACCATGATGTAAGTCTCTCCACCTCATCCAAGTATGCGGCCTCGTCACCGTTGTTGATGAGGCCCAGAACCACAGTATCATCCGCAAATTTGACAATAGAGGTGGAGCTGTGAGAGGACACGCAGTCGTGTGTGTAGAGAGAGTATAGCAGGGGGCTCAGGACACAGCCCTGTGGGGCTCCTACATTCAGGGTGATGGAGTTGGAGGTGAACTGGCCGACTTTCACCACTTGTGGTCTGGCGGTGAGGAAATCTTGAATCCAGTCACAAAGTGAAGTGTTTAGGCCGAGGTCTGAGAGTTTAACAGTCAGCTTGGTGGGGACTATAGTGTTGAAAGCTGAGCTATAGTCTATGAATAGCAGCCTGACATAGTTGCCATTTTTGCTGTCGATGTGAGTGAGGGAGGAGTGCAGTACCTGGGAGATGGCATCATCAGTAGACCTATTTGGCCGATAGGCAAACTGAAGAGGGTCCAAGGTAGCAGGGATGGAGGAGCAAATGTGTTTCTTTAAAAGTCTCTCAAAAACCTTCATGACCGTCGATGTGAGGGCAACTGGACGATAGTCATTCAGGCAAGAGGGTTTACTGTTCTTAGGCACAGGGATTATGACAGATTTTTTAAAGGAGGTGGGAACAACAGAGGTAGCAAGGGACTCATTAAAGATGGAAGTAAACAATCCGGCAAGCTGATCAGCACAGGACCTCAGAACGCGGCCAGTAATCCCATCAGGTCCTGCTGCTTTCCTGACGTTCACTCTCTTTAGTTCCCTCCGAACGTCATCCTCTGAAAAGGTGATTACATGATCATTGCTGCTCTGTCTGCTGCTTCCTGACGGGCAGTTCGGCAGATTTGCGCCGCCATTGCAGTCAAAGCGACCGTAGAAGGTGTTTAGCTCTTCGGCCAGCAGCGGATCTGCTCTCACCTCTGCGGAGGATTTATTTCCAGAGGAACAGATGGTCTTCAGTCCCTGCCACATGCGTCGAGAGTCATTGAGCTGGAAATGTGACTCAATTTTCTCGCTGTACCGGCGCTTAGCGGCTCGTATTGCACGCCGGAGAGCGTAGCACGAAGCTTTGTATTCGCTCATGTTCCCTGACAACAGACCGGCATTGTATGCGGCAGTGCGATTGTTAACCGCATCACGGATTGATCTGTCCACCCACGGTTTCTGATTAGTAAATGTCCTTATTGTTACCGTTTCAGTGGCTTGCTCGGTTAGCGTGTTTACGAAGCTTACTGCTACATCCGTGAATTCGCTGACGTCAGATGAACTCGCCCGGAACATGTCCCAGTCGACGTCATCAAGAGACGCCTGTAGCGTAGCTTCAGAGTGGGGGGACCAACGCGTCACTTCCCTCTCCACCGGCGGCTCGCGAGCGATCCTTTGTTTGTATTCCGGCGTGAGAAAAATGGCGACATGATCTGATTTGCCAAAAGCCGGCAGTGAGTGGGCTTTGTAGGCGTTGTTGAGCGGAGTGTAGCAGTGATCCAGTGTATTCAGTCCTCTGGTTGGACAGGATATGTGTTGATGAAAGTTCGGCAGGACTTTCTTGAGGTTGGCCTTGTTAAAGTCTCCAGCGATGATGCATGCAGCGTCGGGATGTTTGTTGATATATCCGCTGATTTCATCGTGGAGATTTGACAAAGCCACGCTAGTGTCTGCTTGTGGAGGAATATAAACGGCAGACACGAGGATCGATGTAAATTCCCGGGGCAGATAGAAGGGGCGGCAGATAATGGAGAGATGCTCCAGATGAGGCGAACAGGAACGCGACAGAATGGAGATATTCCTGGGGTCACACCATTTCTTGTTAATAAAGAAACACACTCCACCACCTTTGTTTTTTCCGGCCTCGGCTGTTCTGTCCATCCGTAAAACAGAGAAGTTATCAGACGGCGTTACAGCGGTGTCCGGGACCGTTGGCGTGAGCCACGTTTCGGTCAGACAAAAGATGTTGCAGTCCCTAATGTCTCGTTGGAAACTAATCCTGGCTCTAAGATCGTCCATCTTATTCTCCAAGGATTGGACATTAGCGAGCAGAATACTCGGTAGAGGAGGACTGTGTGCCCTTTTCCTCAGTCTGCTGCGTATTCCAGCACGTCTCCCGCGGTGTTTCCTTCGCCTCCTGCGGTTGTTCAGGTGGTCATTGTTCAACTCGGTGCTCCGAAGTATCTCCAATGGCCACGCTGGGTCCGTGGATAAAGTATCCTTAATCAGGTTAGTGTAGCGATGTCCAATGTCCAAAAGTGTTCTTCTGTCGTACATAATCATTGCAGACATACACGTATCAAAAGTATTGTTGGCAATAGCCAACACGTATTGTTGGCTATTGCTACAAATATACCCCAGCGACTTAAGACTGGTTTTGTGCTCCAGGCCAGGGTCACAAATGTTAAATAGTCATTTGAAATTAAAAAATAAATAAATCAAAAGATACTTTAAATGTTAAATTAGAACCACCAGTAGGTGTCAGCAAGTCACTCATAAGAGAGTCATTGTGATTGAACAGAATCATTTAAACGGTTAATTCATTCAGGAACAAAACACGTCATTGCTCAGAGTCAGAGACGCAAAACTGTGTTTGGAATTATTTTTGTTGTCGAAATAGAGCAAAAACAGGCAATATGGTGTCTAAAACGCAAGTCTCTTAATTAACTTATTGTTTTTTGAACTGTGTAAAAAGAAAAACTACAGGCCTATGTAATCATGGTGATTTTTTGAGAAAAACGGCATTCTTCATGTGATGTTGACTTACTATATTAAATTATATAAATATATATAAATTTTCTGCTTCATTCTAAACGCATTTTAACACTGAATCACGCAGTGAAAGAAAGCAGTCCAGATGCACGCGGATTAGTCTAATCTAACGTTACTAGATTTCACGGCACACTGTTTAGAGTGATTTGTTTGGTTTTTGGCAAAATACTGATAATGTCAAATCGCACATCGTTAAAACAACAATTACTATATTATCTCAGATGATATTGCACACCCTGCACCACTGTCTTTTTGGCTCATTTATTCAAAACCTTTTGCTAAACCGTCACAGCTTCATTTTAACCACCAATGCAATGATGCAAGTATTTACGTTACCTCTACATGCTTGTGAAGGGCGATGTCGAGATGTTATAAGCTGCTAGTTCGGTCTCCCGAGGCAAACACAGCTTACACTGCATAATAGAGCATGAATATGGCCAGGGGTTCACTTCATTTCCTTCGAGTTCAACTTCAGCAGAGTACGACGGGGTTTGGTCTTCAGCTGGGTCTGCACCATTAACGCCTGTCTTGTCCGTCTGCATCTTTCTTGTGATTTTAGCGTCAGTTTCTTCTTCTGCCCATTATTTGCTGCAGTTGTTTCCACAGAGCGATTTTTTTTTACTCAGTAACGAATGTGTTTTAAAATGTAGCGAAGTACAATACTTCACACAAAATATACTTAAGTAAAAGTAAAATTACAGATTAAAAAAATTACTTAAAAAAGTACAAGTACACAAAAAAGCTACTCAATTACAGTAACGCGAGTAAATGTAATTCGTTACTTTCCACCTCTGTGCTGGATCTGTCTGCCGCTTTTGACACTGTCAATCATCAGATCCTCCTGTCCACCCTCTCATCACTGGATATCACTGGGATTCCACTTCGCTGGTTTGAATCCTATCTCACTGGTTGGTCTTTCAGGGTGGCCTGGGGAGGGGAGGTATCCAAAGCACATCAATTGGTCACTGGGGTTCCCCAGGGCTCGGTTCTTGGACCCCTTCTCTTCTCCACATACACTACATCACTGGCTCCCATCATACAGGCACATGGCTTCTCCTACTATTACTACGCTGATGACACACAGCTCTATCTCTCATTTCGACCAGATGATCCAACGGTAGCTGCACGGATCTCAGGCTCATCTCGGCATGGATGAAAGAACATCACCTACAGCTCAACCTGGCAAAGACTGAGCTTCTTGTCTTCCCTGCAACTCCAACTCTACAGCATGACTTCACGATTCAGTTAGGTTCATCAACAACTACCCCATCAGCTTCAGTCAGAAATCTTGGTGTAATCTTTGATGATCAGCTGACCTTCAAAGAGCACATTGCAAAGACTGCTCGATCTTGCAGGTTTGCACTACACAACATCAGAAAGATCAGGCCCTTTCTGACAGAGCATGCTGCACAACTTCTTGTCCAGGCCCTTGTCATTTCTAGACTGGACTACTGCAATGCTCTTCTGGCTGGACTTCCATCAAACACAATCAAACCTCTACAAATGATTCAGAATGCAGCGGCACGACTGGTCTTCAACGAGCCCAAAAGAGCACATGTTACACCTCTCTTTGTCTCCTTGCACTGACTACCAGTTGCAGCTCGTATCCAATTCAAGACACTGATGCTTGCATATAGAACAACCACAGGCTCAGCACCCACCTACTTCCACTCACTATTACGAATCTACATACCCTCCGGAAGTCTGAGATCTGCTAGTGAGCGACGCCTCGTGGTACCATCACAGAGAGGCTCAAAATCACTCTCCAGAACATTCTCGTTCACTGTTCCTGGCTGGTGGAATGATCTCCCCCCCCCCCATCCGGACTGCTGGATCCCTGTCAATCTTCAAGCAACAACTGAAAACTCATCTCTTTCAACACTACTTGACTTCATCATAAAAAAATAAAAAAATAAATCCTTCCCTTTTTCTATATCTTCATCTTTCTCTTTATCTTTCTCTCCTTCCCTTGCTAGCTTGTACTTATTTGAACAATGCCTGAGACTTGGTGTTATTGGCACTTCCTCTGCATGTTTGCCTCTTCAAGATTAATCGCTTTATGTACTCCCCAATTGTAAGTCGCTTTGGATAAAAGTGTCTGCAAAATGACTAAATGTAAATGTATATATATATGTGTGTGTATATATATATATATATGTGTGTGTGTGTGTGTGTGTGTGTGTGTGTGTGTGTATATATATATACACACAGAGCAATTCTGTCTTACTGTTCCAATGGTAAGACAGAATTGCTCTGTTGGCTGTGGAGTCAAGATATTTGCAAATATGATTAAAAGATGAATATGAGACAAAACTACAGAATGTCACATTGTATTATTGGGTGATTCAACACATAGATGTTTTAACAGCTAAGAAGTTCAGCACTTTTAGGGTTTCATCCCTCTATCTGATGTGAGCATAAGTATTGGGACAGGTCTTTCTAAGTGATCCGCTGTGTCCTGTTGCATTAATTCTTCAGGTATTAAAAGCAGGGAATGTGTCGTATCCATTATATCCATTACTTCTGCATTCTGAATCTTGCATTCGATGATGACACACACACAAACCAGGATGAAGACAAGGGAGCGGACTTTGAGAGAAAAGCAAGCCATTTGGATGCTAAAAGAAAAGAAGTAAATTAGAGCTATAGCAAAAACAAAGGGCATGGAGAAATCAATAGTTTGGAAACTACCAGCAACCAACAACCACCTGATCGGCTAAGAAAACAACAGTAGTTGATGACAGACAAATTATAAAAGTTGTGAAATGAACCCTAAAAGACGGTGTCTTTAAAATCACCAAGAACTTCCAGAAAGCTGGGGTAATGCTCTGACAATCTACTATCCTCAGGAGACTTTGACACAGAATTACAGATGCTACAGCAAGATGTAAACCTCTAACCAGTATCAAAAATAGAAAGGCAAGATTAGAGTTTGCACAAAGGTGAGCCAGAAGAGTTTTGGAACTGTGTTTATATACTGTAGCGACGACCAATATCCGCTGAGAGGCTAAGTAGTGGAATTAATCCATGACGCGTTTTAATGCAAAAATGAAAAAAAGGTTTTATTTCCAGCGACGAAAGTAGCAACAAACATAAATGATGATGGTAAAGTATAAAACAGAAAATAAACAAGAATTAAATTAGACCATTGAAACAAAACGGTCAACAGAAAGTGAGCGCTCCAGCTACTCACCCCCTTCCTGACGCAACACCAGAAAATGAACAGGTACATATGCACCTAAGCCCAAGTGATGTAGCAAACAGTCTTCTAAATAAAAGACAAACCTTTCCCGCACGTACATGTACCTTTGATGAAGATGAACCTTTATCTAAGTGACGGAAAAGCAAAAATGATCCCAAGCATACAGCCTCATCTGTAAAGCATGGTGGAGGTGTTGTCATGGCATGGCTGTCTCTGGAAAAGGCCCTCTCAACTTTACTGATGACTTAATGTTCAGTGACATTAGCAGAATGAATTTGGAAGGGTACAAAACCATCTTGCCTACCAATATTCAAGAAAATGCTACCAGATTCATTGGGAAGTGCTTAGTATTGCATCAGGACAATGACCCAAAACACCCTCCCAGTTCAGTCAAGGAGTTTAAAACGGCAAAGAAATGGAAAGTCTTTGATCAATCTCCAGATTTAAATCCGACTGAACATGAATTTCTCCGGCTGAAGAGGAAAGGAAAGGCAGAAAACAATTGGGATTGGCTGCATTAAAGGCTGGGAGAGTATTTCAAAGGATGAGAGCAAGAGTCTGGTGATGTCTACGGGTCACAGACTCATTGCTGTGATTGTGCAACTAAATAATAGCTTTTAATCTTTTATATCTGCCTTATGCTCAACTGTCTCAATACTTGTGCTCACATAAAATAGTAGGATGAACTGAAAGTGCTGTTCTTTTTATTTGGTAAAACGTGTGTTTGAATAGCCAATTATAAAATGTGACATTCTGTAGTTTTGTCTCATATACATTTTTTTTATCATATTTGCAAATGTCTTGACTCCACAGGCAACAGAGCAATTTTGTCTTTACTGTTCCAATGCTTATGGAAGGCACTGTATATATATATATATATATATATATAAACTTGAGATTTAACTCAAGTTTAACTAAACTTAATTTTTGTTTAGTAATATGCATTGCTAAGCAGTTCATTTGGACAACTTTAAAGGCAATTTTCTCAGTATTTAGATTTTTTTTTCAACCTCAGATTCTAGATTTTCAAATAGTTGTATCTCAGCTAAATATTGTCCGATATTAGCAAACCATACATTAATGCTTAAAACATTACAATACATTAAAGCTTATTTATTCAGCTTTCAGATTATGTATAAATCTCAATTTTAAAAAATTGACACTTAAGACTGACTTTGTGGTCCAGGGTCACAAATGTCAAAGGATGCTACCCAGTTTCCATTGTCTCCTCAATTATAGTTCTCAAGTTATCCAACGAGTCTAACTAGAGCTTCCTTCCTTGCCCCTCTGTCTGCTCTTTTATCACAAACATTCTGTGAGAGAACACTAGTGAATGATTTGGGAATGCAGGTTATAAGAAGTTAACAAGCATCGGCATCTGACACTATAAACATTCACTCCCTTCTCCACTCTCAACGAGAACTCTACAGGATCCATGTTCTCAGGGTCAGAAGTACCCACTGGTGTAACAAGGCTTTGAATGCCCATACAAGACAGCTGTCTAACAGCTTGCCCATTTTTTGTTCTTTGATCAGTGCTAGTGCAATTGGGAACCTCACGGAATCATCCGAAGAATTATGTTATCGACTAAAGCGTCCTTGCAGTTATCCTGCTCAAATTCATAATTGTATTGAGCATGTGCCAACTGTCTAGTTGGTGCTTCAAAAAATATCTAAATGACTGCCTATATAATTCGGGCATTGACATTTCAATTGCTCAATCTGTTTCATAAGAATGATCTCTTCAACCCGGCAATTCCTAATGACCTGACACTGTTGTTAACTTAAGAGTTTATTAGCTTGTTTTCCATTTTCATTTCCTCTGGTCTTTTCTTTTCTAGTTTGAGGCAAAAAAGAGCTTAAAGTTCTATATCAGCTTTTCCCTCTTTGTTTTTAGGCATTTTGGGAGAATGTTTGAATTGGGACATAGACTAAGACTTTTACAAAATAGGCTTAAGTCAAGTCAAGTCGAGATGGTGCCACTGATGGCAGCCTTCGTGGCGTCGTCCGCAGTTGTTTTTGTTAGTTTGTCCTATCTTTAGTTATATCCCTGGAATCAGTTTCACCAGAGACGAATTTGCTGGACATTCAGAAGTACACACCACCCAATATTTCACCGGTTTTCGTCTATTCTGATGTTTTGCTGGACATCGTAGTCTATTCAGACATTTTCTGGACAAAGCAACAGTGCTGTTTAGATGCCACAGATGGGAAAAGCGAGCCGGCGTGCTCGTAAAGCTCAGACAGTGTGGATTCCGGACAGCACTGCCTAGCATCCATCTAGCGAATCTCCGCTCTATACCCAACAAAACGGACTAACTCCTTCTGCTCTCCCGGACTAAAAAGGATTTTTCAAACTCTGCTGCTGTGTGTTTCACGGAAACCTGGATGAATGACGCAATACCGGACAGCACGTTACATCTGCCGAATTTCCATGCAGCGGCGGGACGTACTTTTACATCAATGAGAGGTGGTGTACAGATGTAACTGTATTAAAGAAGATGTGCTGTCCTGACCTGGAAATGCTCTTCATTAACTGCAAGACGTTCTGTAACTTCATACATCAGTTTCTGTGAGGATATGTGCATTCCTATGTAATGATAACATATAATATATATATATTGTTATAAGGGAAACAGGTCAATTTAGCTCAAAGGGAATCGTTAATGATTTTATAGGGAATTTGAACAGACTCACTGTTTCACGGCGATTCACCGAACAAGCCGTATAACAAACTCTGCACTGGATATTAAAATCCCAAAATATAGTGAAAACACTATTAAATAGCACAGTAACAAAATCGACAGATTAAGGCATTAACTTATGAGCACAAAACACAAGATATTTCTCTTTTCAATATAAACAAGACTTTATTTATATCACTCTAAGACATGTAAACTAATCTACACATGAACACAAGCATTCACACATTCACGCGTTGCAGAAAGAGAGAAAGTGAGGAAAGGATTAGATTAAAAGAATGAGAATTTGATATCCCACGTTTACAGCAAGATGTGCAATTGCATAAACCTGAACAACCATCAATCACTGATTTAACACTCGCATTGAGTTTTCAATGAGGCTAAAATCTATTTTCAATATTACACCAGTTTCAGCAAAGTCTGGGGTTTGTACTTGCGTTGCTTTTGTGTTTAAAGATTTCCCTTTGTCCTCCGTCTTTGCGGGAAAGGGTTTCTCCGAAGTCGCTGATTGGCTTAGAGTTCAGGAGTCGTTGAAGTGGGCGTTGGCTCGTGGCTGGCCCTGCAGAGTTTTGGGATGGTTTCCGCTGGCAAACGTAACTTAGCACACGAACTCAACGGAAAGAAAATAAACTAAAGTCAAAGAATAAAAGGATGTAAAGAGGCTAGGTGGCTTTTCTTCTCATCATGGTAGCAACTGGCTAGGTGTGGTCCAGAGCACATGGCGAGAGAGAGAGTTCATTTTTCCGGAGAGAGAGAGAGAGAGAGGAAAGGATTCAAGAGCGCGAGGAGAAGTTAAGAGAGCGGAAGTTAAGAGAGTGTCCTGGGTATTTATTCTCGGCCTTTTAGGGACCTCCCAATGGTTGTCTTGACCAATTAGATCCCATGCTGGCTCTTTGTTTCTTCACCCACTCAATAAATCAACATGTCATGTTCAGTCACATTGCCCGAATTTTACATTCTCTTGCAAAGTATCCTTTTGAATGTGATTTCTATAACCAGAATATGATGCATTTGACAGGAAATCCATCAAAAGAAATGATTAAAGCTATACTTATGACACTCATACATACCAAACATGACATTAACCCTTAAGGCTTACGCTATTCAATACTAATTAAAAGCACGATAAACACACTGATTAAAACAAGGATAGTCAAATTTGTGGGTCACATACATAATATGCAGTTATGCATATAAATTATTATTTTCATTAACAATGAGAATGAAAGTCCTTTAAGATGATTTTACAGTCTGTAGCTGTGATTTCTATAGCAGATTTACATGTAATGGTCACATGTTGCGTCTCCTTGACCATCAATATTTATTCCTCAAATGTATTACCAAATTCCTGCATTGGAATTATCATTAAGTGTTCCTTTGGTTTTGCAGGCTGTATTCAGACGGGCTGGCGCTAGGGGTCTGATTTATGACTTCCTGCTGTTGTCTTGTGGAATTCGGCGTCTCATGTTTCAACCATGCTTCGATCGAATCTTGATTTGCCAATTATTCGGTCCTTGATATTCTACACACCCCCCTTCGTTCGGCGAGGTGTTTTAGCAGAAGACATCGTCGAGCGCTGGAAAAACAAGGGCAGAAGAAGCAGACAAAACACAGCAAACAACAAGACAACACCTCCATGACAGTTACTGTACTGGTGCCGGGCATTAGGTTATTCAATTTTGGAAATTATTGTTTTAATTCTTCGATCAACTTTTGCGACTAGATTTGTGTGTTTCTTCTAAGTTGTCTTAACTTAAGAATGTTCACATTTAGTTTCTAGTGAACTAATTTGTGGTAAAATGAATCGACCTATCGTGCATGGAGCTCTCTGGCTTTCCTTCAGTCTAGAGTGGCTTGCGGATATTAGGTGTAGCGAGTCAATCCTAATATCAGACCTTTGACCCTTGCAGGGTGTCTAGGTGTTTCACCTACTAAAGAAAGAGGGGAAGGAAAAGGATAGGTAAAAGAAGAACAAAACAAAACAAAGCTGCTGTGGGTTTTCCTAGCATGATTTGCAACTACTGTTGAGCTAGGATGTCATGTGCAGCTAGGGGGCCATGCACCTTAACTTCGTGTCAGGTGTTCTAACTCTTGTGAGGATAGCTATATGTTTCTTCATGGTGGTGTATGTAACTGTGTTGTGCTAAAGTTGGATATTCTACTTGTGGGAAGAATATGTTTGTTGAATGTGTTATCAGTAGATGTGGTTACCTCTGGGTGTAGGTAATGTTGTGTGTGTTAATGGTGTAGTGTATGTGTGGTCAGATCTGTTCCAGTCTGTGTCGTCTCCCCCCTTTTCAGGTATGTTACATAAGACTGGCTCTCTTCATCCTTGGCTTGGATGTGGGCATGTCCATGATCTAATGGGGGTCAGTCCAGAAAGGCAGGAAGTTCTTTAGCAGACAGTCGGAGGTAGTTTGGCATGGCTGTATGAAGCTGGGATGCAAACTTTGTCTCCTTTGTTGCATTCCTCTTGCGCTACCTTCTGGATGTGGCAGACTTTCTGACCTTCTGTGCTTTGGTGGTTGCTGTTGCACAGACAGGAATGTGGTTTTCATCAACGGTAGGCCGTGAGAGACTTGCTCGTCCTGTGTGGTTGTTGAACAGGTGCTTGTCATCTCGGATATGGTGGTGTACCATGCGATCGTCGGCCTTCCATTCTGTCGCTGGTCACAGCGAGCATGACTCAACTTCGTAGTCATCCGTGTTCAGCTTATCTTGACGGAACTCGTTCAGTTGGCTCATGACTTGTTCCATGTCTTCTGACGGCAAGCTGTATGGTTCTGGAGCATACTCAGCACTGTGCATGTCTGAGTAATGCTGAGGTGGGTTTCGTTGTCGCTTAACCCTACGAGATGCTCTTGGATGAGTCAGGCGATTACCTTTGGATGTCTGGTTAGGTTTCCAGTTGTTGCTATCTTTTGCGTTTCTTGAGAAGCGTGTCTGGTCCCATGGATTTTTCCAGAAGTTGGGCTGATAGCTTTCGTGGACATGGGGATCACGTTCTCTGTGCTCTTGATGGAGGACTCTGAAATTGTGATGCATCTGGATGTCGTCCAGTGCAAGGCTTGAGTCTTTATTGACAGAGTTCAAGAGTGTGGATGTTTTGTTACCTTTCTTTGAGGCCATCTTCTGCTTGTTGTAGGCCTTCTGTGTTAGGTCACGCAACTGTTGGATGGTCATGGAGCGTGGACAGGCCATGACGCCTAGATGGTGGCTGACTCCAGGGTGCAGATTTCTTAGGAAGAGGCTTTTGAAGTTCACATCCTCTTCAAGGTCAGGTTCGTTGTGTGCACCAAAGTAGGCTTGTCGGAGTCGGTTGTAGTAAGCTTGTGGAGCCTCTTGTCGACCTTGTTTGGTTTCTAAGGCAGTTAACAGTCCATGTTCGGAGTCAGGGTCGGTAAACTCTTTAATCAGGACCTCACGAAGTAGCTGGTAGTCTGACTTCGTTCGACTGGGCTGTCGATCTAGGAAGTTTCGTACCTCGGAACTGGACGTGGCTCTAAGGAGGTATAACCTGTCTCTGTCAGTCACGTGCGGTCTCATTTCTAGATAGAAGTTGACATCTTGAAGGTGGGCCTGGATGGTGTGGCCTCCTGTGGAGTTCGGGTTGAACTTGCTGATGTTTTTAGACAGCTTGTCGAGGTCTTTGATGGTCATCCCAGGTGCAGCTCCAAGGTCTGCTTGGATGGGAGGTTTTCTTTCGTTGACAGGAAAGAGTTCTGTGGCGAAGGCAGGTGAGGTTTTGGGTTGTGGCCCTTCGCTTCTTTCGCTGTATACGAGTTCTTGGACATGGGACTCTGCTCTGCTCAGCAGTGGTGAGGCTGAGTGTGGTTTCTCTCGCTTTGGCTCTTGCTTCTGCGCATAAGCATGTTTGAGTCCTCTTCTGACCATGTAGAGCTGATCATTGGTATCGTCTAGTTGTGGGGTCAGATTGTCCATTTCAATTCTGTACCTTTCAAGGTGGTCCTTCAGGGCACTTATTTCAGCATTCTTGTTGCTGATGTCATGCTTGGCTTTCTCTAGTAGCTGGTTGGCATACTGAAGTCTGTTCACCAGGTCTTCCTGGGCAGCCTTTGCATGTTGTTGGTCGAGCTGAGCTGCTGTCAGGGCTGCTTGGAGCTCCTTAACTTGTTCCGTTGTTTCCTGCTCGCTCTCGTTGGGTGCTTTGAGTTGATCTTGAATTTTCACTTCCAGCTTGTCTATGCGACGTTGAGCACATGTCAGTTCCTCTTGAAGGTGGGTGATGTGCTTGTCGCTCAGTTTCAGCTGGGTCGTGAAGGCATAGCTTAGGGAGCTGGCAATTTTGACTAGCTCCTCATGGTTGTTATTCTGGCTTGAATCTTGTGTCAGGAATCTTCTCAGACCTAGGATTATTATTAAAAATAATAACAGTTCAAACGTCTTGGTGGTGAGGCTGTCTGTCGTGCCTCTCAGCCAAGTGTTCACCTCTTCCCCTTTTGCCAGGGGGTCTGCAGTCTGCGGCATGTTGGCACGCTGGGGAGAAGAGAGACTGACACAGATCTGTGTGGAGTGGAAGCTTATGTGTGGTGCGACAACTAAGTGTTATGTCAGTGATTCTGAACCACTGGTGAAGTGTGGTGATCACTGTGTTGGTCTGCAAAATGACTAAATGTAAATGTATATATATGTGTGTGTGTATATATATATATGTGTGTGTGTGTGTGTGTGTGTGTGTATATATATATATATATATATATATACAGTGCCCTCCAAAAGTATTGGAACAGTAAGACAGAATTGCTCTGTTGGCTGTGGAGTCAAGATATTTGCAAATATGACTAAAAGATGAATATGAGACAAAACTACAGAATGTCACATTGTATTATTGGGTGATTCAACACATAGATGTTTTAACAGCTAAGAAGGTCAGCACTTTTAGGGTTTCATCCCTCTATCTGATGTGAGCATAAGTATTGGGACAGGTCTTTCTAAGTGATCCGCTGTGTCCTGTTGCATTAATTCTTCAGGTATTAAAAGCAGGGAATGTGTCGTATCCATTATATCCATTACTTCTGCATTCTGAATCTTGCATTCGATGATGACACACACAAACCAGGATGAAGACAAGGGAGCGGACTTTGAGAGAAAAGCAAGCCATTTGGATGCTAAAAGAAAAGAAGTAAATTAGAGCTATAGCAAAAACAAAGGGCATGGAGAAATCAATAGTTTGGAAACTACCAGCAACCAACAACCACCTGATCGGCTAAGAAAACAACAGTAGTTGATGACAGACAAATTATAAAAGTTGTGAAATGAACCCTAAAAGACGGTGTCTTTAAAATCACCAAGAACTTCCAGAAAGCTGGGGTGATGCTCTGACAATCTACTATCCTCAGGAGACTTTGACACAGAATTACAGATGCTACAGCAAGATGTAAACCTCTAACCAGTATCAAAAATAGAAAGGCAAGATTAGAGTTTGCACAAAGGTGAGCCAGAAGAGTTTTGGAACTGTGTTTATATACTGTAGCGACGACCAATATTCGCTGAGAGGCTAAGTAGTGGAATTAATCCGTGACGCGTTTTAATGCAAAAATGAAAAAAAGGTTTTATTTCCAGCGACGAAAGTAGCAACAAACATAAATGATGACGGTAAAGTATAAAACAGAAAATAAACAAGAATTAAATTAGACCATTGAAACAAAATGGTCAACAGAAAGTGAGCGCTCCAGCTACTCACCCCCTTCCTAACGCAACACCAGAAAATGAACAGGTACATATGCACCTAAGCCCAAGTGATGTAGCAAACAGTCTTCTAAATAAAAGACAAACCTTTCCCGCACGTACATGTACCTTTGATGAAGATGAACCTTTAATATGCATTGCTAAGCAGTTCATTTGGACAACTTTAAAGGCAATTTTCTCAGTATTTAGATTTTTTTTTGCAACCTCAGATTCTAGATTTTCAAATAGTTGTATCTCAGCTAAATATTGTCCGATATTAGCAAACCATACATTAATGCTTAAAACATTACAATACATTAAAGCTTATTTATTCAGCTTTCAGATTATGTATAAATCTCAATTTTAAAAAATTGACACTTAAGACTGACTTTGTGGTCCAGGGTCACAAATGTCAAAGGATGCTACCCAGTTTCCATTGTCACCTCAATTATAGTTCTCAAGTTATCCAACGAGTCTAACTAGAGCTTCCTTCCTTGCCCCTCTGTCTGCTCTTTTATCACAAACATTCTGTGAGAGAACACTAGTGAATGATTTGGGAATGCAGGTTATAAGAAGTTAACAAGCATCTGCATCTGACACTATAAACATTCACTCCCTTCTCCACTCTCAACGAGAACTCTACAGGATCCATGTTCTCAGGGTCAGAAGTACCCACTGGTGTAACAAGGCTTTGAATGCCCATACAAGACAGCTGTCTAACAGCTTGCCCATTTTTTGTTCTTTGATCAGTGTTAGTGCAATTGGGAACCTCACGGAATCATCCGAAGAATTATGTTGTCGACTAAAGCGTCCTTGCAGTTATCCTGCTCAAATTCATAATTGTATTGAGCATGTGCCAACTGTCTAGTTGATGCTTCTAAAAAGATCTAAATGACTGCCTATATAATTCGGGCATTGACATTTCAATTGCTCAATCTGTTTCATAAGAATGATCTCTTCAACCCGGCAATTCCTAATGACCTGACACTGTTGTTAACTTAAGAGTTTATTAGCTTGTTTTCCATTTTCATTTCCTCTGGTCTTTTCTTTTCTAGTTTGAGGCAAAAAAGAGCTTAAAGTTCTATATCAGCTTTTCCCTCTTTGTTTTTAGGTATTTTGGGAAAATGTTTGAATTGGGACATAGACTAAGACTTGTACAAAATAGGCTTAAGTCAAGTCAAGTCGAGATGGTGCCACTGATGGCAGCCTTCGTGGCGTCGTCCGCAGTTGTTTTTGTTAGTTTGTCCTATCTTTAGTTATATCCCTGGAATCAGTTTCACCAGAGACGAATTTGCTGGACATTCAGAAGTACACACCACCCAATATTTCACCGGTTTTTGTCTATTCTGATGTTTTGCTGGACATCGTAGTCTATTCAGACATTTTCTGGACAAAGCAACGGTGCTGTTTAGATGCCACAGATGGGAAAAGCGAGCCGGCGTGCTTGTAAAGCTCAGACAGTGTGGATTCCGGACAGCACTGCCTAGCATCCATCTAGCGAATCTCCGCTCTATACCCAATAAAACGGACTAACTCCTTCTGCTCTCCCGGACTAATAAGGATTTTTCAAACTCTGCTGCTGTGTGTTTCACGGAAACCTGGATGAATGACGCAATACCGGACAGCACGTTACATCTGCCGAATTTCCATGCAGCGGCGGGACGTACTTTTACATCAATGAGAGGTGGTGTACAGATGTAACTGTATTAAAGAAGATGTGCTGTCCTGACCTGGAAATGCTCTTCATTAACTGCAAGACGTTCTGTAACTTCAAGTCACCTTTCAAGTCAAGTCACCTTTATTTATATAGCGCCTTTAACAATACAAATTGTAACAAAGCACTGCACAATATCAAAATAGGCAAATTTGTCAATAATGTAAAATGACAGGATTTAACACTCAATTATCTGCTGAATGCATTTCATTATTGAATTTAGTAGTGGCATTGTCCAGCTTAGTTCAGTTTAAATAATATCTGTGCAATCAAGTCGATGATTGTGCTGGAAATGAAGTGTCCCCAACTGAGCAAGCCAGAGGCGACAGCGGCAAGGAACGAAAACTCCATCGGTGACAGAATGGAGAAAAAACCTTGGGAGAAACCAGGCTCAGTCGGGGGGCCAGTTCCCCTCCGGCCAGACGAATCAGTAGTTTGTTCCAACTGCAGCAAAGTCAGAGTGTAAATGGTCCACTGGTTCCAGGGGTCTTTCCCCGATGGATGTCTAGGTGACGAGGTCCTCACTGGAGTTCTGTCTCTGGGGCTCATCTCGGAGGTCCTCGGAGGGGTTGTCATCGTCTCTTCTCAGGTGTTCGGTCATCTCTATCGTTTAAGGGTAGGATCCAGACTGAGGCTTGTGTAATTCCTAACTACCACGGGATGTTAATCCCGTGGCAGTAACATAGAAACAGTAAAACAATTAGCGTAGCAGCGGCTCCATCCAGGAATAACCCTGGATGAAATTATCAGTATAACCCAAGCTAAAGCATAATAATGTGCATGTGTTCAGATGGACTGGCAGTACAAGATTGTGAGATGCATTATATGAATGCTTGGCTAAAGAGATGCGTCTTTAATCTAGATTTAAACAGAGAGAGTGTGTCTGAACCCCGAACGTTTTCAGGAAGGCTATTCCATAGTTTAGGAGCCAGATATGAAAAAGTTCTACCTCCTTTTGTGGACTTTGCTATCCTAGGTACTACCAAGAGTCCAGAGTTTTGCGACCTAAGGGAGCGGGTTGGATTGTAGCGTGATAAAAGATTAGTTAGGTACGCAGGAGCTAAATCATTTAGGGCCTTATAGGCAAGTAATAATATTTTGTAACTGATACGAAACTTAATAGGTAGCCAGTGCAGAGACTGTAAAATTGGAGTAATATGGTCATATTTTCTTGACCTGGTAAGGACTCTAGCCGCAGCATTTTGTACTATCTGTAGCTTGTTTATTGAGGATGCAGGACAACCACCTAGCAGTGCATTACAATAGTCCAGTCTAGAGGTCATGAATGCATGAACTAACTTTTCTGCATCAGAAACACTTAACATGTTCCGTAGCTTGGAAATGTTTCTAAGATGGAAGAATGCTGTTTTTGTAACATTGGAAATATGATTTTCAAAAGATAGGTTGCTGTCTAATATAACACCCAGATTTTTAACTGTAGAGGAAGTAACAGTACATCCGTCTAGTTGCAGATTGTAATCCAAGAGATTCTGTGTACTGTTTTTAGGTCCAACAAGTAATATCTCGGTCTTATCTGAATTTAATAGGAGAAAATTACTGGTCATCCAATCTTTTATATTTTTAACACACTCTGTTAGCTTAGATAGTTTCGAAGTTTCATCTGGTTTTGTTGAGATATATAGTTGAGTGTCATCAGCATAACAATGGAAACTAATCCCGTATTTTCTAATAATATTACCAAGGGGCAGCATATATAATGAAAATAATAGAGGACCTAGGACAGATCCTTGTGGTACTCCATACTTTACTGGTGATAATTGAGATGACTCCCCGTTTAAATAAACAAAGTGGTAGCGATCGGACAGGTAGGATCTAAACCATCTTAGAGCCTGCCCTTGAACACCTGTATAGTTTTGTAATCGATCTATCAGTATGTCATGATCTATAGTGTCGAACGCAGCACTAAGATCAAGTAAAACTAGCAACGAGATGCAGCCTTTGTCTGACGCAAGAAGCAAGTCATTTGTAATTTTAACAAGTGCAGTTTCTGTGCTATGGCGGGGCCTGAAACCTGACTGAAATTCTTCATAGATATCATTTTTTTGCAAAAAGGAACACAATTGAGCAGACACTACTTTTTCTAATATTTTCGACATAAACGGAAGATTTGAAATGGGTCTGTAATTTGCCAGTTCACAAGGATCTAATTTTGGTTTCTTAATAAGAGGCTTAATAACTGCCAGCTTAAATGGTTTTGGGACGTGACCTAAAGATAGCGAGGAGTTAATAATATTGAGAAGCGGTTGTTCTGCAACAGGTAACAACTCTTTCAATAGTTTAGTTGGTACAGGATCTAATAAACATGTTGTTGGTTTAGATGCAGTGATAAGTTTATTTAGCTCATCCTGTCCTATAGTTCTAAAGCACTGCAGTTTTTCTTTGGGTGCGATGAATGATGCTGAAGTACTAGACGCTGTAGAATCTACGTTTGTTATTGTATTTCTGATATTATCTATTTTATCAGTAAAGAAATTCATAAAGTCATTACTATTAAACTGTGAGGGAATATTTAGATCGGGTGACATCTGTTTATTTGTTAATCTAGCCACTGTGCTAAATAAAAACCTTGGATTGTTTTGGTGATTATCTATGAGTTTGCGGATATACTCGGTTCTTGCAGTTTTTAGAGCCTGTCTATAGCTGGACATACTGTTTTTTCCACGCAATTCTAAAGACTTCCAAGTTACTTTTTCTCCATTTGCGCTCAAGAATACGAGTATCTTTCTTGAGAGAATGGGTATAACTGTTGTACCATGGCGCAGCACGTTTTTCTCTAACCTTTTTTAATTTGATGGGTGCAACAGTTTCTAACGTATTGGAGAAAATAGTTCCCATGTTGCTAGTAATTGTGTCTAGTTCATCTGTATTTATGGGTACACAGAGCAGTTGAGATAAATCAGGCAGGTTATTTGTGAATCTGTCTTTAGTGGCTGGAATAATAATTCTGCCTGGGCGATAACGCGGAGCCATATAGTTAATATCAGTAATATGCAGCATGCACGATACTAGGAAATGGTCAGTAACATCATCACTTTGAGGTATGATATCTATATCAGTTAGATCAATTCCATGCGATATTATTAAATCTAGCGTATGATTAAAACGATGCGTGGGCCCGGTGACATTTTGCTTTACACCAAAAGAGTTTATTAGGTCAGTAAACGCAAGTCCTAACGCATCATTTGTATTATCAACGTGAATGTTAAAATCTCCAACAATTAGTGCTTTATCAACAGTAACCAATAGGTCTGAGAGGAAATCTGCAAATTCTTTAAGAAAATCTGTATATGGCCCTGGCGGTCTATACACAGTAGCCAGAGCAAGCGATAGGACAGATTTATTTTGCTTATCTGACAGTTTAACATTAAGCATAAGTATTTCGAATGAGTCAAACCTGTATCCTGTTTTCTGAGTAACATTGAGAATATCACTATATATTGTTGCGACACCGCCGCCACGACCAGTCTCACGAGGCTCGTGCTTATAACAGTAGCTTGGTGGAGTAGATTCATTTAGACCAAAATAATCATTTGTTTTAAGCCAGGTTTCAGTCAGACAGAGTACATCAAAACTATTATCTGTGATTATTTCATTTACAATAACTGCTTTCGGTGTGAGTGATCGGATATTTAGGAGCCCAAGTTTTAAAAATTGTTTTTGTTCATTTATTTTGCATTTTTCTGGTTTAATCACGATCAGATTTGTTCTAGATCCTGCATTAAATTTATATTTTGAACTCAATATTCGGGGAACAGACACAGTCTGTATAGATTGGACACTACAAGTACCTTTATCTTTTAAGTGGGTAGAACAAAAGTCATCATAGCTGTTATTGGAGAATTGGCTTACTTAACTTCATACATCAGTTTCTGTGAGGATATGTGCATTCCTACCAGGACTCATCTAACTTATATCAATGACAAACCGTGGTTCACTGTAAAACTCAGACTGCTCCGTCAGGCCAAAGAAGATGCTTACAGGAAGGGGGATAATGTCTTGTATAAACAGGCCAAATACACACTAGAAATGGAGATCAGAGTGGCAAAGAGGAATTGTTACGATAAGCTAAGGATCCAATTCTCTTCCAGTGACTCAGCATCAGTGTGGAAAGGCCTGAAAGAGATAACCAGCTACAAGATACCATCCCCCCAGCACTCTGGAGAATCAACAACTGGCAGACGATCTGAATGAGTTCTACTGCAGGTTTGAAAAAAACACCCCAGACTCGCCCTGAACACCTCTCCTCACAACCATTAACACATCCAGTAACACCCCTCTCCCCCACACCAGCAATTCAGATCAGCGAAGACAAGGTGTGCCAGGTCTTCCAGAAGCAGAAAAGGAAAAAAAGTAACAAAATAATAATAATAATAACCAAATTACAAGCAATAGCAGAAAATAAATACAATAGAACAAAGACACAAATTCAATAAACAGTGCTTTTCAGGTTTTTCAGCACAGTCTAAAATAGATTTTCAGGTATGCTACAGAAATGTAATAATCAAATATAAAATAACTGCATAGTCTTCACTGTATAAATTAAATAGCCTATAAATTAATAATTTTTGATGTTACAAAGGTTTAGTCAGAAGCAGTGAGCGCTTGTATTTTTATTTTTTGACCGCATTAGATTTATTATTAGTTTGCTTTCACTTTAAAAATGAAGCACAGATTTAATGTACTGATACACATGCTTTTTATTTCTCCACTGTTTACATTAAGACAATTAAGGACATTAGCCACAACATGCATTTTGATGTAGTTTTGTCTGTATTTATTCATCCATGCTCAAAAAAGCGGAAGAGAGCTCAATTCAGTATTCACGCAGAGTTGACACGGCTGTTTGTGTGCGCGCACTTCAGATGTGTGTGTGTGGGAAACTTCTTGAGTGCTCGACTGTTTGTCCAACAATCCCGAGCATCTTTTATGCTCACTTTGTGCCTTCAGTCAGTCCTTATATCGAGTCCTGACACTTGAGATTAAACGAGAATGCACGCATTGGCAGAAATGCATAGACAGACATTATGTGAAAATGTGGACAGTGCCAAAATAAAGGTGCCTTTTTATACTATTCAAATCCGCTAAAGGGTCCTTAGGCTGCATTATTTAGGTCAACCGAAACCGAGAACACTTCCCATAAAACACGAAGTACTTGTTACTTCGTAAGAAGATTGACATCTACGCTAATATTAGTCTGTTTCCTTCTTATTCCGAGGTCACCGTAGCCACCCGATCCGGTTCTTATCCAGCCCAGATGATCACTGCAGTCAACAGATCCGGTCCTTATCCTGCCCAGATGATCACTGCAGTCACCAGATCCAGTCCATATCCAGCCCAGATGATCACTGCAGTCACCAGATCCAGTCTGTATCCAGCCCAGATGATCACTGCTGTCACCAGATCCAGTCTTTATCCAGCCCAGATGATCACTGCAGTCAACAGATCCGGTCCTTATCCTGCCCAGATGATCACTGCAGTCACCAGATCCAGTCCGTATCCAGCCCAGATGATCACTGCAGTCACCAGATCCAGTCCGTATCCAGCCCAGATGATCACTGCTGTCACCAGATCCAGTCTTTATCCAGCCCAGATGATCACTGCAGTCACCAGATCCGGTTCTTATCCAGCCCAGATGATCACTGCAGTCAACAGATCCGGTCCTTATCCAGCCCAGATGATCACTGCAGTCACCAGATCCAGTCCGTATCCAGATCAGATGGTCACTGCAGTCACCAGATCCAGTCCGTATCAAGATCATATGGTGGATCAGCACCTAGAGATGACCTCTACAGCTCAGAACGTCAGCGGAGACCAGGACACCTAGATGAGCCCCAGAGAGAGATCTCCAGTGAGGACCTCGTCACCTAGACAGCCATCGGGAAAAGACCACTGGAACCAGTGGAGCCCTTACAAGCTGAATTTGCTGCAGTTGGAACAAACTACTGGTTCGTCTGGCCAGAGGGGAACTACCCCCCGACTGAGCCTGGTTTATCCGTTGTCGCCTCTGGCTTGCTTAGTTGGGGACACTTCATTTCCAGTGATATCACCGACTTGATTGCACAGATACTATTTAAACTGAACTGAGCTGGATGATGACATCACTGAATTCAATAATGAAATGCCTAAAAAATGCCTTTAATCTTGTCATTTTACATTAATGATACACTATTTTCCTATTTTGATATTGTGCAGTTGCTTTGACACAATTTGTATTGTTAAAAGCGCTACCAAAATAAAGGTGACTTGACTTGACTACAAATATCGATATTTTACGCGTGGCATCGATGCATCATATCGTCATGCATCATATCGATATATCTATCCATATCAATGAATTATTACACCCCTAATCGCTAGGTCCTGATCCACCATCTCAGCTGGAAACGGACTGGATCCGGATGACTGCAGTGACCATTTGATCTGGATAAGGACCGGATCGGGTGGCTATGGTGACCTCGGAATAAGAAAGAAACAGACTAATATTAGCGTAGATGCAGTTCTTCTTACAATGTAACAAGTACATCGTGTTTTATGAGAAGTGTTCCCAGTTCCGGTTGACCTAATTAATGCAGCCTGACAATCCTTAAACATATTTGAATATTAGAATATTAGTGTGTTATGTGTGAGCCAGGTTAAAGAGATGGGTCTTTAATCTAGATTTAAACTGACAGATTGTGTCTGCCTCCTGAACAGTTTTAGGTAGATTGTTCCAGAGTTTGGGAGCTAAATAGGAAAAGGATCTGCTGCCTGCAGTTGATTTTGACATTCTATCACCCACCAACCCGCAAAATAATCAGTACAAGGTCGCGTCTGTCACGAATCTGGTTGCCACTCACCCCATCTCTTGCACCACACTACAGCTGCATCTAACGACACTGCCTCTTCATTACAGAAGACTTCGCCACCTCAGATCCAGCGGCTTTATTTCGGCTACCCAGCCCAACCATGGATTCGATAGACCAACTCCTACATCTTCGCCAGGGAGGCCTGTCCATTGTGGAGTATGTTTAACAGTTCTGTGAGCTGTCATTTCAGGTACCATTGTACAATGAATTTCTGTTCAAAGACTTGTTTAATTTCGGGCTCAATAGACACATCAAATCCCTGTTTCATAAATCTCTGTTTCCTGGAGGAGAGTTTAATGGCAGTTTGAGGGGCCTTATGGACTATGCCTTGTTGTATGCTGGCTCCTCATTTACTGTGGGTGTCGCGGAGGAGGAATGCGACACCGCGTCTTTAACCAAGATGGCGGACGCACCAGAAGGCACGCACAAAATGGCGGAGGCAACAACGCACCATCAGTTCCCAGAGTCTCACAACATGCCTGCTAAACCAGAGTTTGCTCATGTCATGCCTACCAAGCTAGGGTCTGCTCACGTCATGCCTACCGAGCTAGGGTCTGCTCCCATCGTGCCTGCCAAGCCAGGGTCTGCTCTCGTCGTGCCTGACAAGCCAGGGTCTACTCTCATCGTGCCTGCCAAGCCAGGGTCTGCTCTCATCGTGCCTGACAAGCCAGGGTCTACTCTCATCGTGCCTGCCAAGCCAGGGTCTGCTCTCATCGTGCCTGCCAAGCCAGGGTCTGCTCTCATCATGCCTGCCAAGCCAGGGTCTGCTCTCATCGTACCTGCCAAGCCAGGGTCTGTTTTCGTCGTACCTGCCAAGCCAGGGTCTGTTTTCGTCGTGCCTGCCATGCCTGAGTCCCCGGCCAAGATGGCCACCACGCCTGCCGATGCACCTCTTTGGCCAGGACTGATTGCTAGTGTGTTGGACCCACCACTGGTGTCGGTGCGATCAGCTGGCATCCCCAGGTCCGCAGCATTGTCCGCTCCGTCCCAGGAGCTTGCAGAGTCCGCTCCAGAGGCCGCTTCGTCTCAGGAGCTCGCAGAGTCCGCTCCAGAGGCCGCTCTGTTTCAGGAGCTCACAGAGTCCGGCTTTCCAGGGCCCCCGCAGGTCCCGTCCGGCTCTCCAGAGTCCCTGCTGGTCCCATCCGGCTCTCCAGAGCCCCTGCTGGTCCCGCCCGGCTCATCTTCGTCTCCGCTGGTCCCGCCCAGCTCAACTTCGTCTACGCTGGTCCCCCTCGAGGTTGTGGTCTTCCCCAAGGAAATTGTTTTGGGGGGGCCACCTGCCTACCGACCCACGGAGTCCCCAGATCCACCAGGGCCGCCCGAGTCCCCTGATCCATCATGGCTGCCCGAGGCCCCGGATCTACTATGGTCCCCTAGAAAACTCCCTACCTTGGTCCTTGAGACTATATGTGCTCTCTCTGTCTCTTGTTTTTCAGTTTCCTCTAGGTCCCAGTTTCTGCCGTGGGTCTCAGCTCCGTTCTGGTGGGCGCCTGTCTCGTCTGCTCCGCCCTGGTGGGCACCTGTCTCGTCTGCTACGCCCTGGTGGGCGCCTGTCTCGTCTGCTCCACCCTGGTGGGCGCCTGACCTGTCAGAGTCACTTCACGTCACCGCTGACCTGCCAGAGTCACTTCACGTCACCGCTGACCTGCCAGAGTCCCTTCACGTCTCCGCTGACCTGCCAGAATCTAAAATGGCGGACGCAACAACTGAGCTGCCAGCAGTCTCTGCTGTCTCGTCCGCCCCACCCTGGTGGGCTCCTGTCTCATTTGCCCCACATGGACCTGGCCCCCCATTCCCTCCCCCGGTTCCACCTCCGCTCCACCGCCCTCCTGGATTGTTCCATGTGTGAAGCGTCTGGAAGCCGCTCTTTGGGAGGGGGGCTCTGTCACGAATCTGGTTGCCACTCACCACATCTCTTGCACCACACTACAGCTGCACATCACCCACGGACTGCATTTCCCATCCACCATTGCACCAATCACACAGCTGTCACCAATCACTCATTTGCCCTGATTGTCTCACCACACCTGCACCTCATTCACACACACACACACACACACACACACACACACACACACACACACATATAAGCAGCACACTTCCATGCACACATTGCGAAGTCTTGTTTAGCCCCGTCTGACATTTCCAAGCGTTTTCCCTGAGTGTGTTTACCTGTACTGCCTATACGACTCTGGCCGTTTGCTGCTTGCCTTTTGACCCTGCCTGCCGTTTGATATCCTCTCTGCCTGCTGCCTACCCCGACCTTTGCATTGCCCCTGTTGCTGATTCTGCCTTGCCTTCGTTACACCTGATACTGTCTCTGAACCTTGCCTGTTTGACCTCGTCTTGTTTATCAATAAAGCTGTATTTGGTTCTAACGACACTGCCTCTTCATTAGAGTCAGTTGAAGCTCACGCAGCCTGTCTAATTGAGAGAATCTCGTGGAGAAATCAAAACAAATAAACGCAACTGCACACAGAAGAAACATAAAAAATGTAACTTAGGTTTTATATTTATAACAAAGCCTAGTTAAGCAGCATGACACGACCAAGAGAGTAAAGTTCTCTTTACTTTTTGATTTCAAATTTAACATTTTATACAAGAGTTAAAACCAGTATTTAATATACATTTAATTTCAGAGTTTTAATTTATTGAAAGGATATATCAAACAGTTTGAATATGGTGAAAAATGTCATTTTTGTCATTGTTTTTGTTAATTTTTTTCGCTTATTTCAAAAAGTGAAACTTTCATATATTTTAGATGAATTTCATGTAAAGTAAACACTTCAAAAGTTTTTTTATTTTATTTAACGATTAAAGCTTACAGCTAATGAAAGTCACAAATCAGTATCTCAAAATATTAGAATATTTACATTTGAGTTTCAATAAATGACCATCCATACATTATAAATTATAGGTATCTCTTGTTCTTTGAAACCATAATAACGGGGAACAATGCTGTCTTGGCAATGGTCCAGAAGACAATCATTGACACCCTCCACAAAGAGGGTAAGTCACAGAGGGTCATTACTGAAAGGGGTGGCTGTTCAAGGAGTGCTGTATCAAAGCATATTAATTGCAAAGTTGACTGGAAGAAATAAATTGCTTAGGAAAATGAGCACAAGCAACAGGGATGACCGCAAGTATGAGAATACTGTCAAGGAAAGCCGATTCAAACACTTGGGAGAGCTTCACAAGGAGTGAACTGAAGCTGGAGTGATTGCATCAAGAGTCACCATGCTCAGACATCTTCAGGAAAAGGGCTACCAAGCCACTTCTGAAACATCGTCAGAAGCATCTTACCTAGGCTATGGAGAAAAACAACTGGACTGTTGCTCAGTGGTCCAAAGTCCACTTTTCAGATGAAAGTAAATGCTTCATTTCATTTGGAAATCAAGGTCCCAGAGTATGGAGAAAGAGTGGAGAGGCACAGAATCCATGTTGCTTGAAGTCCAGTGTGAAGTTTCCACAGACAGTGATGATTTGGGCTGCCATATCATCTGCTGGTGTTGGTACACTGTGTTTTATGAAGTCCAAAGCCAATGTAGCCATCTACCAGGAAATTTTAGAGCACTTCATGCTTCCTTCTGCTGACAAGCTTTATGGAGATTATGATTTCATTTTCCAGCAGGACTTGGCACCTACCCACACTGCCAATGGTACCAAAAGCTAGTTCAATGACCATGGTGTTTCTGTGCTTGATTGACCAGCAAACTCGCCTGACCTGAACCCCATAGAGAATCTATGGGGTACTGTCAAGAGTAAGATGAGAGACACCAGACCCAACAATGAAGATGACCTGAAGGCCGCTATCAAAGCAACCTGCACTTCATTACACCTGAGAAGTGCCACATGCTGATTTCCTCCATGCCACGCCGTATTGATGCAGTAATTCATGCAAAAGAAGGCCCAACCAAGTATTGAGTGCATAGAAATGAACATACTTTTCAGAACCCTGACATTTCTGTTTAAAGACATCTACCTTTTCGGAACCAGGATAACAGGTCTTCTGCTGATTGGATTAGGCTTTGCCCTGGGTTATCGAAAAATTCAGAAAACGGGTACAGCTGTCCAAAGCCTCACAAGGCTGCCCGCCATGACTGAAGCAGTGGGAGCGGTCAGCATTGAGACTGAGACTATTAACCGCAATATGGATTCTATCATGGAGAAGCTCACGGCTTTGCAGAGAAAAATTGATGATCGAGACCAGAATGGACAGAGAGTAGCTGTTTTGGAATGCGGCTACTCGCCTAAACAAATCGCAATCTTATCTTTTGGCTCCCCCGCAACCAGCACTGCCCGGCAAGGTCGTTGTTGGAAATTTATACCTGGGAAAGAACACTGCAGTGAGACGCTCTTGCTCCCTCCCCCATTCTACAGACATTGATTATAAACTACTACACACACACACACAAACATATGCACTCACTTCCCCTCCCCCCATCCCTCGCCTCCGTCGCTTGAAACCCACCACCCTGACAGGTGGGTCTGTGGCCAGCGCCGAGAATGGCCGCGGGTCCGGACGGCTGCCTGCTGGAGCTGGATTACTTCCCCTGTTGCAATAGTCGTGTCTATGGTTTATGTGCTTTTTGTTGCTGAGGTGTTTTTTTCCTGTTCTCACACTGTACTCCCCAAGGAGCATAGTCTGTTTGTTTTTTTTCTCCTCTCCTTCCTCATGTTACGCTGTAATTTTCTTCAATTCCCTTTCTTCCTGTCCTGTCTACCCCCTTGTCATATATGTATGTTATGTATGGGCAGGTTGATGGCTTATTTCACTGGTACTTGCGACTAAGTGACAATAAAGGGTTACTACTACTACTACTACTACTACTACTACTACTACTACTACTACTAAAATATCCTTTTTTATTGATCTTATGTAATAATCAAATTTTCTAAAACACCTTTATAATAATTTGTTACATTTATATAGCACTTAGCAATGGGCAAATTTGGCCAGGATGCCAGGGTTACATCCCTACTCTTTCAAAAGACATCCTGGGATTTTTAAATGACCACAGAGAGTCAGGAACTCGGTTTAACGTCTCATCCGAAGGAAGGTGATTTTGACAGTATAGTGTCGCCATCACTACACTAGGGTGTTAGGACCCACACAGACTGCAGGGTGAGCACTCCCTGCTGGCCTCCCTAGTACCTCTTCCAGCAGCACCCTCGTGTTTCCATGAGGTCATCCATCCAAGTACTGACCAGGCTCAAACCTGTTTAGCTTCAGTGGGCAACTAGTATTGGGCTGCAGTTTGATATGGCTGCTGGGTTCATTATCTGTAAGCCATGTTCATCACAATTTCAAGAAATAAATGCTTGAAATATTTAATTCGATGTTTAATGAATCTATAGGTTTCACTTTCTGAAATGAGTGACAAAATATTGACCTTTTTCCATTATATTCTAATATTTTTAGATGTACCTGTAAGTGTTGCAAGTAGGCTTTTACAATTATATTTAGGCAGAATTTATAAGAGCAACAAACCAGAAATAATCATCTGCAAAAAAAAAAAAAAACTCTGCCAAAGAAAATAAAACATTGAAGCAGTTCGACAGACCTCTTAGCACTCAAGAAACTGGAACAGGTATAACACACTGAACACAAGACTAACCTTTAAAAAAATATATATTTTTTATTTGGTTATATGACACATTTGAGACCACGTAAATAGACAGCAACGGAAACCTATCCATCAGAAGGGCTCACGGTGACGTTGGACTCGGCGTCCTGGCTCACGGTGACGTTGGACTCGGCGTCCTGGCTCACGGTGACGTTGGACTCGGCGTCCTGGCTCAAGGTGACGTTGGACTCGGCGTCCTGGCTCAAGGTGACGTTGGACTCGGCGTCCTGGCTCAAGGTGACGTTAGAAGCAGACTCTGCGTCCTGGCTCAAGGTGACGTTAGAAGCAGACTCTGCGTCCTGGCTCAAGGTGACGTTAGAAGCAGACTCGGCGTCCTGGCTCAAGGTGACGTTAGAAGCAGACTCGGCGACCTGGCTCAAGGTGACGTTAGAAGCAGACTCGGCGTCCTGGCTCAAGGTGACGTTAGAAGCAGACTCGGCGTCCTGGCTCAAGGTGACGTTGCTGGCTCAAGGTGACGTTGGACTCGGCGTCCTGGCTCAAGGTGACGTTGGACTCGGCGTCCTGGCTCAAGGTGACGTTGGACTCGGCGTCCTGGCTCAAGGTGACGTTGGACTCGGCATCCTGGCTCAAGGGGTTTTGCAAGGGGACAGAAATAGATGCACCAACCAAGTTACTGCGGCCAATCAACAGATTGTCTGTAGGGAGAGAATGTGCATTTTAACGTCAAGTGCAAAAAAAAAGTTACATCTGGAATATTGTTTGATACCTGTTATTTCTTTATCTGAAAACATTTTGTAGTAATGTAAAGAGCCATTTTAAGCTATGGAGCTGAATACTGAGCAATGATGACAGATAAACAAGCGGCTTGGGAGGCCAAGTAGTAATTTGTGTAATATTAACTTCTAGTTCTCAAATTATTTTTGTCTGCATTATAAACACTATTACATTCAGAATAACTCTTCTAAATCACTAATATTGCGAGAACACACACATTGAAATAAACAAAATAAAAATTCTGCAGAAAAACAAACAAAAAAAACATTAAAACTCACCTTGCCATACCAACTGGTGATAAATAAACACCAAAAGAGTAAGTTTAAGCAAGGCCATTATTTACCACAAACTTAACCACTAAGACAGCCAAACTAACTCTGCATACAGTTCTTCTTCTTTTGTTTTTAACGGCGGTTGGCAACCAGCTTTTGGTGCATTACCGCCCCCTTCTGCTCCGAAGTGTGAATCAGACAATAGGCTTACAATCTAGTTTCCACATAAAAAGAAACAAAAGAAATAAAAGAAAATAATAATCTTATAACACACATTCATTCATTACCCAACACACTTTCCCATATCCCTGTTTTATCCTCATAACCTATTATACAAACCAGTTTCCCTTAAGAAAGTTAACAATATCCTAACCTGTGCTCTGTCACCTATGCTCAACACTCCTTTTAAATGTTAATTCCTGCACCCCTAATTCCCTCAAATTATTCCTCATTATCACTCTCTGTACCTCATACATCTTATAATTATATGTTCCACTGACTCCTCTTCCTGACACCACTCACACAAGCCTGTCTCGTGTTTTCCTATCATTTTCAGTGATTTGTTTAGAGCACCGTGCCCCAGCCTTAACCTTGTCATTACTGTTTCCTCTCTCCTGTGCCCACCACCTAACCTAGTTATTTTTACACTCTTTTGAATTTGATATAAATGCCTTCCTTTCTCCTCTCTGTCCCACCTTTCTTGCCAAATTTGGTTAGTTTTTTCCCAGATTAAACTTTTGACCTCTGCTTTACTTATTTTAATTTATATATTTCCCTTCTTTAAAGCCCTTTTTGCCAATTCATCCACCTGCTCATTCCCTTTCACCCCTACATGTGTTTGTTTTATTTATTTATATAGCACATTTATACACAACTTAGAGTTGACCAAAGTGCTTTACAAAACAAAGTAAACAACAATCCAACAGAGTAAAATTTATAAAATAATAGAATCCCAGTAGATAGATACAAAAACCCATCATTGATTTGCCGCAAATCGATCAAGAAGATGAGATTTAAGCATAACTTTAAAAATGGATAGAGAAGTCGTCGTTCGGATGGCAACCGGAAGATTGTTCCAGAGTGTAGGACCCACAATTACAAAGGCTCGATCGCCACGATGTTTCAATCTGGACCTAGGCATTGATAAAGTTCCCAAAAATCTGGATCTGAGTGGCCTCACGGATTTGTGTGTTTGCAACAACTCGGTGAGGTAGATTGGTGCAAGATTATTAAGTGCTTTAAAAACCAATGTTAAAATTTTGTATTCCACTCTAAGTTTAACTGGTAGCCACTGTAATGTGGTCAGAATGGGAGTAATGTGCTGAAATTTACGCGTGCCGGTCAATAGCCTGGCTGCTGCATTTTGAACCATTTGCAATCGCTCCATGGAGGACTGATTTATCCCATAGTACAGCGAATTGCAATAGTCTAATCTAGATGT
>CM049816.1:63984112-64021612 GCA_027422435.1 Schizopygopsis pylzovi
TTAATGTTCACATAATAGTCGTCATTCAGGCGGTTCACAATGTTTTGGCGTAATGTTTTAAGAATGATATTCTGTTTAGCGCGCAATATGTTTTACGCCTAATATTATTGATGCATTAATCAGATTTAAGATTTTCTTTTTAATAATATGAATGTTCATGCTCCTTTTTAAAATAGAAATGTATAGCCTTATGAGCAGTTGATAATCGACGGACTGTTCTGTTAATAAATGCCGTTATTAGGTTATGTTATATTAATATGTTTCAGCACTCATACTTTACAACCATTCATTTTCTTGGGTTAAGATATACTATTCTCTAATTAATTAAACAGTTTGTTATCATACAGATTGAAAGCCTGGATGGTCTCTCTCCCCTCTCCTCTGTGTGTGTGTGTGTGTGTGTGTGTGTGTGTGTGTGTGTGTGTGTGTGTGTGTGTGTGTGTGTGTGTGTGTGTGTGTTGGTGTGTGTGACGTGAGCGTGTGTGTGTGTGTGTGGTGTGTGTGTGTGTGCGCGTGGGTGGGTGTGTGCATGCGCGGGAGGGGTGCGATATTTCGAATAGTAATCTAATAATACCCAGCGATTATCGAATATTACTTTTGCTTAAAATGCCCATCCCTACGTGACACATTATCACTCAGATAAATCATAATTAATTTGATCATAAGTGACAATAAAGACATCTATAATGTTATCCTTCTACATTATTGGTAACTATTTTCCTATTTGATACTGTAAAGCTGCTCTGACACAATCTGTATTGTTAAAAGTGCTACATAAATAAAAGTAACGTGACTTGACACTGACTGACAGCTCATTCATCCTCAGTGACCTCTCTAATCTGAAGATGTAAATCTCCCAATGACAGATTACACACTAAATATAGAGTTCACACTACCACTGATTAGCTCTGTGTGTGTGTGTGTGTGTGTGTGTGTGTGTGTGTGTGTGTGTGTGTGTGTGTGGTGCGTGTGTGCGTGTTACTCACCCAGCAGAGCCTGAAACAGGTCACTCTGAAAGATGGTCAAGAGTCTTTCTGCGCGAATCCTGAAACCTTCATCACCTGCTGATTGACAGGCTTCCATCGCCTGCAGCGCTCGCTCCGTATCTGACACACACAGCGTTAAAAACACATTTAACAGGGTGTAATATGTGTTAACATGACCCTGAAAATGACAGACATACCAACAGCACATCAGTCACTCACTCACTCACTCACTCACACACACACACACACACACACTCACACACACCCACACACACACCTCACTCACCACCACTCTCACACACACACGCCACACTGCTCTACTCACCACTACACTCACTCACACACACACGTCTCACCACTCTCTCTCACTCACTCACTCACTCACACTACACACACACACGCTCACTCACACACACCACTCACACACACACGCTCACTCACACACTACTCTCTCTCACTCACTCACACACACACACGTTCACTCACACACACCTCTCTCTCACACACTACACTCACTCACTCACTCACTCACACTCTCTCACACACTCCACTCACTCACTCACTCACACACACACTCTCTCTCACTCACTCACTCACACACACACGTTCACTCACACACATTCTC
The DNA here is from genome assembly GCA_027422435.1 of Schizopygopsis pylzovi. NCBI lineage: Eukaryota > Metazoa > Chordata > Actinopteri > Cypriniformes > Cyprinidae > Schizopygopsis > Schizopygopsis pylzovi. Next base: position 63,985,724 of record CM049816.1, read on the forward strand.
TCTCACACACCACCACACCACACACCACCACACACACCACCACACACACACACACACACACACACACACACACACACACACACACACACACACACACACACACACACAGAGCTGGATGTGTCTCACCTTCTCGTTTGAGAGGCATGTCGGCTGTCGTTCTCTCTGCTGTGTTTCGTCTCCAGCTGTCGTTTGATCCTCTGAACTTAAACCTCTTTAGGGCTTTGAGCTCCAGCCCCGCGGCATGCTGGGAAATGTAGTTCAACCTGGCCACCTGTCAATCAAGCACTCCCTGTCTGGAGTCCTCTGTAGATCTACAACTATCTGAAAATCTGGAATCTGAGGAGTGCATAAAAATCTAAATATTGAGAAAATCATCTTTAAAGTTGTTCAAATGAAGTTCACAGCAATGCATATTAATAATCAATAATTAAGTTTTGATATATTTACGATTGGTAATATCTTCATGGAACATGATCTTAATATCTAATGATTTTTGGCATCACATAAAAAAGTATAATTTTGAGCCATACAATGTATTGTTGTCTAAATATAGCTGTGCTGTTATAACTGCGTTTGTGCTCCAGAGACACGTTTATATAGCTACAAGCAGCGATTATCAGGGTTCAAGTGCTTTTAAGCATTTAAGCACATATGAAAAAAGACATTAAATATTATTTAGCAAGCCTGTAAAGCCCGAAATCAATTACTAAAAAGCATTTTTGGCAAATCCAGGTAATTTACCATAGAACAATGCTTTTAACGTTTATGACTGTTATAGCACCAGCTGTGGTCCCAGCTCCCTTTTTCAGATTTCGTTTAGGCTTTATGAGGTTTTGGGTATATTTGGACAGGCTCCTTTTCTAAACAACCCCATTATAGCTTCCCTAATGGTACATTTCAACATGTATTTGATAATAATTGTCCTAGAGAGTCCAGAGAATTGCACTGCACTGATTTATTTTCCTCCAGATTGAGCGAAAAACCTAGAAGTAGGTCTATCGTATGATACCAATATCATCTGTGAAAAAGCCACACGATGTACATTCGTTTACATCCTTCAAAAATGCAATATCGCAGTGGCCGATTTCTTTCAAATTACTCCCAAACCTTTCAAACTGGCCCCCCGAGGTCCTAAAAATCCTATGGTGGCCATGTTTGTTTAAATACGCAGATTGTCTTTATAGACACGTGTGGTAATTTGGACCAAGACCGCACATACCAATTTTCATTTCGATAGGACAAATGGTTGAGTAGTTATGGCTTTGTTTTGTTTTTTTCTCTTATAGCGCCACCAACTGGCCAAGCTCCACGTTTTTTTGCGCATTGGCTCAAATTGAGCTTTTACAGAAGTGTTCCAAGTTTGGCGAAGATATCTCGTTATGTTAACGAGTTATAGCCTTTTTTAGTCAAAGTGACCCCAAGGTTTTCAAAAGTTTTGGCGCCCCTTTGCGACACTGAGGCCATTTATACCAATGTCTCATTATACACCGTCTTACTCGATTTCCTTTTCATTGAAAGAAATGAACGTGCAATTAATGTAGTTGTTTTTAAAGACTGTATTAACTATAACACTTGTGCAGTTATGCTGGAGACTTTGTTATTGCCCAACTCGCCAATGTAAACATCTCAATCGCGTTGTCTGTAAATCTGCAACAAACAAATGAACAGAGCTCCTTTTTTGAATAGTGGCCTATTCTCAACAAATGGTTTATATTGAAAAACGCCAGCAGGTTCACTTTCTGACCTGCAGATATATAGTGTGAGTACCACCATCCCTCCAAGTGTGTGTGTGTGTGCGAGTACCACCATCCCTCCAAGTGTGTGTGTGTGTGTGTGTGTGCGAGTACCACCACCCTCCAAGTGTGTGTGTGTGTGTGAGGGTGTGAGTGTGTGTGTGAGAATGTGTGCGAGTACCACCATCCCTCCAAGTGTGTGTGTGTGTGAGTGAGAGAGTGTGTGGTGTGTGTGTGTGTGTGAGTGGGGAGAGAGTCCTCAAGGTGTGTGGTGTGTGAGAGAGTGTGTGAGGGTGTGAGTGAGAGAGTGTGTGAGTGTGTGAGTGAGAGAGTGTGTGTGTGTGTGTGTGTGAGTGAGAGAGTGTGTGTGTGTGTGTGAGTGAGAGAGTGTGTGAGGGTGTGAGTGAGAGAGCCTCAGTGTGAGGTGTGAGTGTGTGGTGTGTGAGTGAGTGTGAGTGAGAGAGTGTGTGAGGGTGTGAGTGAGAGAGTGTGTGGTGTGTGAGTGTGTGAGGTGTGAGTGTGAGTGTGTGAGTGTACCACCATCCCTCCAAGTTTCAAGTCTCTACGACTTACGATTTGGTCTGTACGATCAGTTTTACGTGGAGATCGTTAATAACACTCACAGATACACACTACCAGCACTAATGAAGGGGAATCATATCTGCAAGAGTGAGTGTGTGTGTGTGTGAGAGATAAAAAATATATATATGTTTTACTTTTTTGTAAAAATAATTTTTTTTTTTTTTTTTTGATTTGACTTCTTTTTTTAATTTATTTTTTTATCTTTTTCATTTAGTGTTATTTATTTTGGTTGCATTTGTGAGTTAATAAAAATGTAGATGGTTGTTTAAAATAGGTATATAATATCGATCGATATAATCCTGTATCCTGAATGTTTTGAGCAAATATCGTATCACGAGTATCGATATCGTATCGTATTCACACCGCTACATAGTGCATTACGGTTTATAAAGTATTAAATATAGGTATTTTTCTTACAAAATTGCATGTATTTGCTACAGGAGGCCTTTCTTCTCCCGCTGAAGCCGTGTGAGGCACTGTTTATTATAGATGGACGCGCTTTATTGGACTAACAGCCATTATTAAGCATTAGACCCCATTATATGGACAAAATATCAATATATTAGTCACTCGTGATTATAAACCCCACAGTAGAAAAACACAAACATATTTCAGGGATGAGAAAACATCAGATTTATTCACACGTGTAAGCGGTTCGGATCCGATATGAGCCGTCACCGCCGCTCAGTCTGCACCCCCCCCCGATCACGACCCGACTGAGGTCAGAGGTCAAAGTCTCCACTGCAGCAATGGGTTAAAAACAGAGCAAACAGGAAGCAGTCCAGCCCTCCCTCCGCAGGGCACAGGAAGAAAACAAACCTTAGAAGCACTACGCTACAAAACCACGTGTGTTCGTGTTAAACCGGACGATCACATGATGATGATTCCGACGCCTCACTTCCTGTTGGGGGCGGGGCCTTTGTGGAACAGGTAAATCGACCTCTGGAGACCTGAATGAGAAATTAAAGAAACATGTGACCATTTCATATAATCAGTGTGAGTGTATATACACCAGATCACCAAAAGTATGAACAGGTTTGACTACTTTAGTCATTTCCACGAGTGCAAATATTAATATTTAAGCATATGATGATATTCTAGGGAACTGTGTGCTTGTAGTTTTATATCAACAGTTTGAACTAAGTATTCTCGCCGCTTTGAACCACTGATGGATTATTTTAGCGAAGTCCTTGCTTTGTTACTGAGCCTTGATCGTGGGAATGGAGCGCTCGGATTTTATTAAACGTATCTTAATTTGTGTTCTGAGGTCCGGGACATGGGGGGGCGGGGGCATTAATTAGTTAATTAACTCTTTAAACGCTGATTCGAGCGTTGAGTTTACACTCTTTTCCTCAGAAGTGATTCAGAACAAAAGCCCACGATTCACTCGTGAACACGAGAAGTAACGCTGAATTATGTAGAAAGCTCTTTCAACTAACGCTGCTGAAAATTATATAACTCTGACGGTTTTTCCTGTTTATTACTCTGCAGCTGCTTTAGTGTGCATGTGTGTGAGAGTGACTGTGTGTATGTGTGTGTGTGTGTGTGTGGAGAGAAAGAGAGAGTGTGTATGTGTAAGAGAGAGTGTGTGTGTGTGTGTGTGTGGTGTGTGTGTAGAGAGAGAGAGTGTATGTGTGAGAGAGAGAGGTGTGTAGTGTGTGTGTGTGTGTGTGTGTGTGTGTGTGAGAGAGAGTGTATGTGTGAGAGAGAGAGGTGTGTGTGTGTGTGTGTGAGAGAAAGAGAGATGTGTGTGTTGTGTGTGTGTGTGTAGAGAAAGAGAGAGTGTGTGTGTGTGTGTGTGAGAGAGAGAGTGTATGTGTGAGAGAGAGAGAGTGTGTGTGTGTGTGTGTGTGTGTGAGAGAGTGTATGTGTGTGAGAGAAAGAGAGCGTGTGTGTGTGTGTGGGGGTGTGTGTGTGAGTGAGAGAGAGTGTGTGTGAGAAGTGTGTGTGAGAGAAAGAGAGAGTGTGTGTGTGTGTGTGTGTGTGAGAGAGAGTGTAGTGTGTGAGAGAGAGTGTGTATGTGTGAGAGAGAGAGAGTGTGTGTGTGTGTGTGAGAGAGAGTGTGTGTGAGAGAAAGAGAGAGTGTGTTTGTGTTGTGTGTGTGAGAGAGAGTGTATGTGTGTGAGAGTGTGTGTGTGTGTGTGTGTGTATGTGTGTGTGAGAGAGGTGTGTGTGAGAGAAAGAGGAGTGTGTTGTGTGTGTGTGTGAGAGGTGTATGTGTGTGAGAGTGTGTGTGTGTGTGTGTACCGTTGTGAGGCGTCCCGATCAGCTCGTAGCCGCTGAAGCCCACCTCAGACGTCAGGAAAAAGCTGAACCGTTCCGGCTTCAGTCTGATGCTCCTGTAGTTCGTGTACATCACCTCCTGCACACACACACACACAGTCACATCATGTCTGTCGAATGACCTGTTGTTACACATCAGGGTCAAAGGTCACTGAAGAACACACACGCAAAATCACTAATTTAAGCATAAATTTAAAACTATAAAACAATAAAATGAGTATTAGAGTGTGTGTGTGAGAGTGAGTGTGTCTGTTTTTGAAATGTGTGTGTGTGTGTGTGTGAGAGTGAATCCCAATTCTCTGTCTTACCCCTTCCCCTTAGTTTAGTGCGTTCACGTGAGAGTAAGGGCTGATTCTGGTTTTGGTCGAGGGGTAGGGGTAAGAGGACGGGGTAGATACCCCTTAAAACCAAGCATTTCCGTGAGCGTACTTGAAACCAAGGAGTACCCAGAACACACTGCGGCCTGATCATCCAGAGAGTATTTTCAGCTTAAATAATTGATTTTAAATTACGACAGTCTTGTTTCGTGCTCTACACAGTCCTGTAACTTACATATATATTTGCAACCACGTTCTTAATTGAAACGTTTTTAAAAATCGCATTTTTCCACGCTAACGTTACATTGCTGATTTGCACAACAGTCCCGCGTTTCTCTGACTAGATAAAAACACCACTTAAACCCCCCGCAATCGACACACACACACTTTTAGACGGAGTTTGTGATCAAACACACACTTTTAGACGGAGAGTTTGTGATCAAACACACACTTTTAGACGGAGAGTTTGTGATCAAACACACACTTTTAGACGGAGAGTTTGTGATCAACACTTGTCCTGGTGACGTAGCAGCAGCTAGCGACGATGTATGATGACGTAACCAAGTGGCGTCTCATTTCATAGGGGTATGTTTTCACCCCTAGCGCTTACCGCTCAGTTTCGAGGGACAAGGGCTAGGGGTAAGACGAAGGGGTAAGACAGAGAAATGGGATTCACCCTGAGTGTGTCTGTTTTTGAATGTGAGTGTGTGTGTGTCAGTGTGTGAGAGCGAGTATTAGAGTGTGTGTGTGTGTGAGTGAGTGAGTGAGTGAGTGAGTGAGTGAGTGAGTGTGTGAGAGAGTGAGTATTGGGTGTGTGTGTGTGAGAGTGAGTATTAGAGTGTGTGTGTGTGTGGTGTGTGTGTGTGTGTGTGTGTGTGTGTGTGTGTTGAGAGCGAGTATTAGAGTGCGTGTGTGTGTATGAGTGAGTGAGTGGTGAGTGAGTGAGTGAGTGAGTGATGTGTGTGTGTGTGTGTGTGTGTATGAGAGTAAGTATTAGAGTGTGTGTGTGTGTGTGTGTGTGTGTGTGTGTGTGTGTGTGTGTGTGTGTGTGTGTGTGTGTGAGAGCGAGTATTAGAGTGTGTGTGTGTGTGTGTGTGGTGTGAGTGAGTGAGTGAGTGAGTGAGTGTGTGTGTGAGAGAGTGAGTATTAGGGTGTGTGTGTGTGTGTGTGTGTGTGAGAGCGAGTATTAGAGAGTGTGTGTGTGTGTGTGTGTGTGAGTGAGTGTGTGTGAGAGAGTGAGTATTAGGGTGTGTGTGTGTGTGTGTGTGTGTGTGAGAGTGAGTATTAGAGTGTGTGTGTGTGTGTGTGAGCGAGTATTAGAGTGTGTGTGTGAGTGAGTGAGTATTAGGGTGTGTGTCTCTCTCTCTGTGTGTGTGTGTGTGTGTGTGTGAGAGTGAGTATTAGAGTGTGTGTGTGTGTGTGTGTGTGTGTGTGTGTGTGTGTGTGTGTGTGTGTGTGAGCGAGTATTAGAGTGTGTGTCTCTCTCTCAGTGTGTGTGTGTGTGTGTGTGTGTGTCTCTCTCTCAGTGTGTGTGTGTGTTACCGTGAGTCTCTTGCGGCGGCTGTAGGAGCTCCAGGGCTGGGGTTCGAGGATCAGCACTCCTCCAGGTAACAGGTGTCTGTAGATGCGGTGAAACAGTCTCTGGATTCCAGCGTCGCCGTAGTTCAGATGAACCCACTTGGTCAAACTCAGACACAGAATGACATCATACTCGGCACACTGGGACATCACCGCCTCGTCACTGTCCGGCACATAGTCACCCTGAACACACACACACACACACACACACTCATCATTAGCAGCAGCTCAGCAGGTTTAAAGGGCTCATCAGATGCTTTGAATGGCACTGAAAAGTAATGATCATTTGTCTGTACGGTGCATAACGAATTAAAGCACGGGGACCCCTGCACTATACTCTCAACAAGCACCTAACTTTGACGACACACAGCGATCGGTCCAGCAGCGCTGCTTGTTTGCCGCGGGTTGTTTTCGTGTCCGCGGGTCTTTCATAACATGCAGCGTTGACGAACTACATGTAAACGACATCATTTGTTGTATTGTCAAAATTCGTTTGGATTCTTCAGCTTTTAAGAACTGCCGGATTCTCTGGTAGTGGGCGGAGCTAATGCACAAACAACAATCTCATTGGCCGGCGCTCATCCCTGTTTTGATTTCAGCGAATCAGTTCGAGCGATCGCAGACTACCTGATTAATATTCATGAACCCAGCAGCACAATAATCATTAGTCGTTTTATATGGTTATTAGTAGTAGAATTCTGTGGTAGTTTTGTTATCTTAGTATTATTTATAGCCCCCCCCCCATTTTTTTTATGATAAACGATATCTTAAGCACCCCCACCAGTCCTAAGTTCAGTCAACATGACAAATATGCATTCATACATCGTTATTCTAATTACTAAAGTTCTATCATCATAATGCTAAATTATCCTAATATCATATTATAATGTTTGACTGACTGATGCTAAGCGAGATATTAAAAAACTGCCATTTTACAAACATAAGCTATATATATATATATATATATACACACATGTATATATATTTGATAGAAACATTAAAAAAGTGTAGATTAGTTTGTTTATTATATTTAATGACCATTTCATTTAACATATTTAATATTGGGGCATCCGAGTTATTTGACATTGGATTTTTTTATTTTAAAGTAACAGTTAGTTTCTCTGGTAATTAGTTTCTTTTATAACGATGTAACTCAGTATTTGTGACTGTATAACTAATTACTTTGTTAAAGTGCCCAACACTACACAACGATTTACTGCTCGTCTTTGTTGAATATAGAATAAAAAAAACTATTTACTTATTAGATTTTCCAAAATTCTCTCTCTCTCTCTCTCTCTCTCTCACACCACACACACACACACCTCTACCTCACACACACAACTTCAGACACACACCGTCTCTCTCTCGACACGACAGTCCCCACACACACACACACGACAACCCTCCTCCTACACACACTTCCCTCTCGCTCCAGCTCCAGGCCCATCAGAGGCGCCAACCCCACCTGACCGCTGACCTCTGACCCCTCACCCGGCAGCCCGCCGCTGGAACTGGGCATCTCAGACAGGAAGTGGCGCAGGTTCTGCCGGGCGATGCGCACCAGCGCTCCGTCGATGTCGATGCCCAGCACGCGCTCAGGGCTCCAGTGCCCGGCGATGGCGAGGGTCACATGACCCGTGCTGCAGCCCACATCCAGGACCTTCTTCCCGCGGAACCACTCGGGTCTAAACACAGCCAAGCGTGGGTCTACGCTCGGCGATGGCGTGCGGTAACCGTAATAACGGCTGTAGCTTCCATACTGGAACGTGCGGGGCGTCTTGTGCGGGGCTTTCTTCGTCCTCGGAGGCGGAGCTCCGCTGACTCCGCCCACAACAGGAGTGTGGAACGCCTGGCTGTGCTCGACTGTTGGTGTGATTGACAGGCGTTCCGAACGGCTTGTGGTCCGTCTGCGCTTCCGGTGTTTGGACGGCTGGGGGGCGGAGCTTAACGAGGAGGGGTGTGACCGTCGCCGCGGGAGAATGGGCGGCACCACTTCATCACGGCAGTTGATTGACGTGTTGAGTTCGTAAGCATTCGGCGACAACTCTACAGGCTTGTCCGAACTCACAGACCCGTCGTTGACCTTTGCCCTCTCGCCATCCGAAGGCTCTGCGGGCGCGGGCGCTCCCGGATGGTGTCGGTTGCGATGTCGGCGCCGGGTTTTCAAGGGCGACACTAGCGCGGAGTCTCCGCCGCGTCCGCTCAGGTTCAAAGGGTCAGTGATGTCTTTAGGAATCAGGATCTCCACCGGGTCTCTGCTCTTCCTGGGAAGCGGCGAGGATCGGGGCGTCTGGGCGTTAAGCACCTTACTGACCTCCTCGTCCAATAAGCTGTTGAGATTCAGCGGGTCGAAGATGTTCCCGCCCAGCAGGAAGTTGGAAGGCAGAACCGAGTCGCATTCGGAGTTAGCGCGGCGTCTGCGTTTGCCGAGACTCGGGTGCTTGAAGCCTACGCTCACGGTGTACCGCCGCTTGCTCAGTTTCTGCGTCTGGTCTCGCGACCGCAGGCCGTTTTTGATCGGCTCGGTGGTCACGTGATTGCCGGCGAGTTCGGTTAGCACCATGTTAGCGCTCACCTCATCTTGGACGGCGACGGGTGGAGGACTCGACCCGCTGGAGTCTGGAAGCTCACTCTGAACGGACATCACGGCGCACATCCATCAGCCTCTAATAACAAGACTGCAGGAATAAAGTACACAAAGTATACAATTAACAAAAAGTTATAAAAGACCTACACTAATTCTAAAATGCCTTCGGTTTTTACAGATCAGTTAAACACACCTCTGAATAAAACCATTGCCTATTCATATTAAAAACAGAAAACATGCTTCAGTCATGTTACCTCTTCATACTTACTTGATTACAGTCAGTGCTTGTGACCCACGTGTTACATCTGTCACTCAACTCACGACGCCACGCCTAGATACTTTTATAACCACGCCCCCTAGGAGGATCCACCGCACTGCTTATGAATAATGCGTGACCCAAACTCTCCCGCCCCCCTCTCTCTCTGACACGAACACACACACACACACACACTCTCTCTCTCACACACACACACACACACACACACTACTACTAAGCGCGATCGTTTCTCCGCCTTTCTCGCGCTGTGAGTAAATACGCGCAAAAATCACCTCACACAAGCGCTCACTGAGCCACATACAAACCTGCACTGAGCTACTGTAAATTTGAGATGCACTCTTAGATAGTGACGATTAAAATCAGATTTAGCTCTCTCGGTTATTCACGAATATCTGAGCTCGCGCTGCTCCATCTCGCGCTGTGGCACAGCAGACCCGCGCACTTATATATACCAGCGAGGACCGAGACTAACGGACAGCCATGGCCGCCAATCAGAAAGCAGGAAATACTCTGAGCGACCAATGGCGGAGCTCAGAGCGAAGGCATGTGCTCTCGGTCACCGCCTCTTCTCGCTGAATAGGTATCCTGCGGACTGCCTGCGCTGACCCGATACAAACTAATCACTATCATTGATATCAACAAATATAACCTGATGAAGACAAAAACGACTTTTTATGTTTAATTAGAATCTATATCTGTGGATAATCCCTTCAGTGAGCAATCAGGAACTTGACATAGACGCCCGTCGCATGTGTAAACAAGCTCTGACTGAGCTAAACCGACGCTTATAACAGCGACTAGCGACTGAATAACGATGAAAACACGCGTTATGTGACGGTGACTTTGTGTAATGTGTGAGAAATTAAGTTTTAAAGAGACCCTCCCTCATTTTCTGCAGAAGAAAGGGGAATCCTGGGAAATGTAGTTATGTAGTCCAACCTGTAGCAGAACTTCTTTTTTCTTCTCCACAGAAGGACCCAGACTAGATCCAAGCTAGCAAAACAATATCGTTTTAGTTGTGCTGTATTTAGAGAGGCTGCTTCTGTCTGTAGTAGCTCTGTTGTGAGTGTTTTATTTTTAGAAAGTATAGCGGTGTTATATCCAGTTTACTCAATTTATATATATATATATAAACATTATATGTTATGCGGCAGATTGAAGTGCTGGTCATAAGTCACATTAGTTCTTTGATTTTCTGAATGGATTTGATCACGTATACATTTATTCTTCTTCAAAAATATAATGTTCACACATTTCACACTCATGTATTTCAGAAGTCTCGTGTCATTTGTGATGTACGAAGTCAAAATTATGACATAAAAGTCGAAATTGTATAACTAAAAGGAAAAGTTATGACGTAAAAATGACATAAAAAGTCATAAAAAGCCATAAAAGTCATAAAAAAGTCATAAAAATGACATAAAAAGCCTGATTTTATTTACATTTCACTTCTGATTACACCCTGTATAATTTGTTATGTGACAAATAAAGAAACCTTGAACCTTGAAAATTACGAAACAAATAGTCTAAATTATAACACAAAAAGATGAAATTCTGACACAAAAAGACAAAATTATGATGCAAAAATCTAAATTGTCACAAAAAGGTCAAAATTCTGATACAAAAAGTCGAAATTGTGACACAAATCTAAATTGTGACACAAAAAGACGAAATTCTGATACAAAAAGACAAGATTATGACATAAAAATGACAAAATTATGATACAAAAAGTCAAATTCTGATACAAAAAGTCAAAATGTGTACAAAAATCAAATTCTGATACAAAAAGATGAAATTCTGATACAAAAAGTCAAAATTCTGATACAAAAAGACGAAATTCTGATACAAAAAGACGAAATTCTGATACAAAAAGTCGAAATGATGATACAAAAAGTCAAAATTCTGATACAAAAAGTCGAAATGATGATACAAAAATCAAAACTGTGACACAAATCTAAATTCTGATACAAAAAGACGAAATTCTGATACAAAAAGTCAAAATTCTGATACAAAAAGTCGAAATGATGATACAAAAATCAAAACTGTGACACAAATCTAAATTCTGATACAAAAAGATGAAATTCTGATACAAAAAGACAAGATTCTGATACATAAAGTCAAATTATGAACAAAAATTCATAACTTGTGAGCAGCAAAATCTAAATTCTGATACAAAATCAATGTAAAATATACTATACAAAAAACAAATTCATCATAAAGTCAAATGTATGCACAAGGTAAATGTCTCTTTGGCAAAAGCGAAATTAATTAAAAAAAAATCTAAATTGTTATATAAAACTTACAAAAAGTCAAAATTATGGCATAAAAAGTAAAAAATGTATCACAAAAAGTCAAACATAAAAGCTTGTCTTCTGGCAATTAGCAGCACATAAAAGCTCGTCAGGCAAGTGCGCATGTCTTGAAACTCATACAGCACAAATAATGTTAAAGTTCCATAACTGTAAGCTTGTTCCATTATATTATTACATCATTAATTTCCAATAGTTCAAGAAAAAATGAAATTTTGGATAAAAGGAAAAAAAATATACCAATACAATTCCCATTATAACCATTAAACCCATTACATTTTCTATTGTGTTTTGGGCATTTGTCCAATAGGATTTAACATCCCACCAACAGAATCCATCACATACCAGTCAGTACACACCATTATAGCTTCCATTAAAACCAATACAATTCCCATCATAACCAGGGTTCTATTGTTTTTGTCAGCAGGGTGCATTAGTCACGTGATGAACAAACGACTCGAAACAGGTGAACTAACTCCAGTACAGAACCTATACTGAACGAATCACTCCCCAAAAGACTCGTTCCTCCCGAGTCACATTAAAGATTCGTTCAAAAACGACACATCACTAATTCAAAACTACACGAGTTGCACGTCTTGGGTATTCTCGGCGTCCCAATTCGCCTACATATACTATGCCCTAAAAGCATATACTCGTTTAGTGACGATTATGAATACTTTTGAGTACGCAGCAGAATAGTATGCACGCTTTGGGATGGAATACTTCGTTATAACTGCATCTTTAACAGACAGAGTTGCTTCGTTACACTGTCACAGTTTAAACCACCTGTCAATCATCTTATCACGGTTAACATCATCCACATTTCATTTAATTACCTACTGTATTGGAGAGACATAAACAAGCACATCACGTGTATTTCATGCCGAGCACTTTACACAATAATGCATTTCAAAGTTAATAACCAAATGTATCATTATACAATCTCACAGTGTTGCTGCATATTAAATATTACGTTGGTTACATTAAATTAATATTTTTTAATCAGGTTAGACATTGATTATTTACAGTGGTGGACGAAGTATACAAATCAAGCACTTGAGTAAAACTACAGATACATGTAATAAAATATTATTACTCGAGTAACTGATTTTGCAATTTTATATAGACTACTTAAATTAATTTTATATTAGCACATATTTTATAATCCTACTGCTAAGGGATTTTCCCAAAATAACCACTATATGGAGTCAATATATATATATATATATATTGTTGTTGATATGGACTACGTCGACTAGAGTGATGTAATAATAATTATAATAATGTTATATAAATATAGTGCTTTTCTAGGCACTCAAAGCGCTTTATATAGGGGGGGGGGGGGGGGTCTCCTCATCTCCTCATCTCCTCATCTCCTCATCCACCATCAGTGTCCAGCATCCACCTGATGACGCGACGGCAGCCATTTTGCACCCGAACGCCCCCCCCCACACACCAGATACAGGTGGAGTCGATACAGTAATGAACACAATCAAGAGTATGGGGATGATTCGCAGGCGTTTCTCAGAACGTCACAGTTATATATGACACGAGAATAAGGCCTGAAGTTAAGAAGAACATTTGAAGGTACATATGATTATGATTTTATATTATGTGGCCTTAACTACTACTTAAGTACAACGTGGTCATATTGAGTTTCAAAGACTGCTATTGAGGTGGATACGGGTCAGTTAGGGTTGGTTTAAGGTGTAGATTAATTACAGATGCAATTACATATAGGCCTTTTTAAATATATAAGCACATGTAATACGTGCATTGTATCAAATTATTAATTTAAATGAACGTACACCTATATAAAGTGGGATCTATAATATTGTCTGTGGTGTAAAAACACTTCTGGTCACTTCTCACATTTATAATTACTGTATACTATAATTAATCTATCTAGGTGGTTGAATACAAATATATCTAACAACTTAGCACCCGACAGTTAGCATCAGCTAACAATATTAATTATTTTCAGTATGGTTATGATTATGAATACACATGCATATCTGTCTACTCGGCTCTAAACAATATAAAATGCATACTGTTGATAAAACTGCTAACGTTACAGCAGCGGGGAATATGAGCGTGCATGAGTTATTTATATTAATATAATATATAGACACACTGATATTGATCTGTCTGCATTTCAATTGTGCTTAAATAGATCACCATGTACAGCAGATTTAGTTCACAAACAACTGACAGCTTTAATATAATATGATTTTCAGTTACAATAATTAATCCTAAAATTCGATATTAGTTGTTAACATCAGATCTCCCGGTTGTTGTGAGTTCAGTTCACTGGAGACTCGCTCTAAACGGTTCATTTGAATCAGTGAGTCGCCGCCGACTCGTGGGATCATCGTGAATGAATCGTTTGAAAAGAATCAGTTTGTGTTCGTGAATCTCGGAGCACGTGATGTAATATATGTTAGTGAAGTAAAAAGCACGATCTTATACTTTGAAATATAGTGAAGTAAATTAAAAAGTTACTCAAGATTAAAATACTCCAGTAAAATACACTTAAGTATATTAAGTGACCAACACTGATTATTTATTTCTCTCCCTGTCCGTTGGTCTCGCATATCCGCCATTTTTGTAGTTTTTAACTTTGTATGTATTTTTGTAGTTCTAATCGAATCCCGGTCCACCGCGCAGTGTGTTGTGGGCAATATGTGTGCATGGATCCACACTGGGATGCAGCGTTAATGTGATCAAACTAGCGAGTAGTGTTGTGTTCATGTAATTGTTCTGACTATACTGATTGTGTCCAGTAGGGGGAACTCTAATGATATAGAATCGAGAAGATATAGTAGTTCAGCATGCGGTCTCTGCTTGCTGGTGTTAAAAACATAACAAGTAGTGCTGACAGTGTCCTGTAAACATGACTGGAAACGAACAAGTGAACCGATTCAATTGAACGAGTCATTTACACTGAACCGCCCCGATTGATTCAAAACAATAACTCAGAATCAGTTAAACCATGGTGTTGTGAAATGATTCAGTGTTTTATTAAACAGTACAAAACATCAAACTATTAAAGCAGTGCAGCTATAAAACAAAGAAAGTAAGTATACACAAATACAAACTCATTAAGGAAATTAGCCATGCTTTTTATTATAGTAAAAGCGCAGCAATCATATATATTGGGTGTATTACTATAACCACAGTTTTACTATACCAAATCTATAATTAATTATAACAGGCCTAATTATGGTGATTGTAGTTGTTTATTTGAATAAACCCATGGTTAATTTTAATAAGGGATGTACAAAAAGTAATATATTGACACAATATAGAAAAGCATGGATGATATTTCCATAAACTCGATCAACTTTGATTAAACAATAAAGCAAAGACATTTATTAATTAAGTTCTATTTTGCTATATATATATATATTTTTAGTAGTCAAAGAAAACACATAATGTTGTTGGTTTTACATAATTATCATCTGATGAATATGCTAACATATAAAGCTCTCTTTATGAATTATGAGTATTTTAGCATCCACAGCTATAAATAAAACTTTAGATGACGTGAATTAAATGGTCAAAAGTCAATTATAAATGTGAAAATATGAACCTAGCATTAACTTTGTAAAATACACTTATTGATCAGGAACATATTATTTGCATAAAATGTACTCGTTTATTAAATACAGCAAATAAAATGATTATTAAGAACAAGATACAAGTCAATGCCGTCAATTAAAGGGCCAGTTCACCCCAAAATTAAAACTCTGTCATCATTTACACACACTGCTAACCTGACACAAAAAAATGATATTTTTAAATCAAATACTATGGAAGTCAATGGCTACCGTTTGTCAAAATATCTTATTTTGTGCTCGACAGAAGAAAACAACTTGTGTGAGAGCTTCAGTGATTATTTTCAGTGTACTGTCCCTTTAAGAGCTCAACCCTGAACACAGTATAAACTGAGCAATGCATAAAACAATCCTCCACTGCTAACCTGACCTGTCTATAAAACAAAATCAATATCATATTATAATGCTGTTCAGATGAATAACCACGCTGCTGTCTTCTGCAGAGCTGCTTCATAATTGATGAATTCTGCAATATTGACCTTATTATTGTCTTGTTTATCTCTGTGAAGCTGCATGCCTTCATCTTGTATAAAGCACTATAGAAATACATGTGACTTGGCTTGAGTTGACTTCAGGACCTCTGACTCCCAGACAGAGCCTTGAGCTACTCCAAACTGCACTCATACACACACACACACACACACACACACACACACACACACACACACACACACACACACACACACACACACACACACACACATCTCATTCAACTCTACAAGATGATTAAGAATCATTTTAGTGGAAAGATAATGGTCACTGTATTGTACTAGCTTTGTATTTGATATGTCATTGCCAATATTTATGGGTATAATTCACCAAAACATAACCAAAACTCTCTCTCTCTCACACACACACACACACACACACACACACACCCACACTCTCTCTCTCTCTCACACACAAACACACACACACACACACACACACACACCTCTCTCTCCTCTCTCACACAAACCACACACACACACACACCACCCTCTCTCTCTCACACACACACACACACACACACACACACAGGTTTGGCTTTGCCGGTCTATTGTTCATATTTCCTGTTTTCTAACCTTATATCTGAGAGTATGGGTGTGTGTGTGAGTGTGTGTGTATTTATTATTATTATTGTGTGTGTCCTGTCCTCTCTTTCTCTTTGTCCTAATGCAGCAACAGGAAGCAGCTTTGACTCAAAGCTCAAACACACACACATCACACATTGTGTTTTATATGAGATCATCAGTTACTGTTCTGATTTAATGCAGTGATGCAGAGTGTGTGTGTGTGTGTGTGTGTGTGTGTGTGTGTGTCGCGAGAGGAAGTGAGACAGAATGAGGAGGGAAACCCAGATCCTGAGAAAATCCATAGGAGTTTGAGAGTGAATCTCACATGATCCTGACGGACAGATGCGTGACGATGATCTGCACACAGAGACAGACAGACGGCCGGTGAGTAACACACACACACACACACACACACACACACACACACACACACACACACACACACACACACAACACACACACACACACACACACACACACACAGTCTTTAATGAGACGCTCGGTTAATTACACAGCAGTGCGTTAGTGAAGGAGACAATAAGAGAAAGAGATTAGAGGAAAAGAGGTCAACAGATTTTAATCTTCATATAGATGAGAGAAAAACAACAGACACACAACACACACAGAGAGAGAGACACGCACACTCTCTCTCACACAGACACACACACACGCGCACACTCACTCTCTCTCTCTCTCTCCATCACTCTCTCTCTCTCTCTCACACACACACACGCACACACAGAGACACGCACACTCTCTCTCACACACACGCACGCACGCGCACACACACACACACACACACTCTCTCTCTCTCTCTCTCACACACACCCACAGACGAGAGACGAACACACCATCTCTCTACTCAGATAAGACACACACACCCACAGAGAGAGAGAGACACACACACACAGACACAGAAAGACACACACACACACAGAGACACAGACACTTCTTATGACATCACTCGCGCCCGCCGGATGCATTGTTCTCCGGTAACGGGACAAAGATGAGAGAGAGAGAGAGAGAGAGAGAGAGAGAGAGAGAGAGAGAGCAGATACCGGTGAGCATCACTGACACTGATGATGATGATGATGATGATGATGAAGGCTTCGTGGACCGGGATGCGGGTCTGACGGTGGGTCTGTCTGTTTCTCTGTCTGTCGTGAATCGTGATTGATTCTGAACGGAATCTTTCTCCTCTTCGATCGGTTTCTGTGTCGGTGTTGTGCTGTGAGCTCCGGTGAGACGCGGGAACGAAACAATAACCGTGCTGTATATATTCATGCTTCCGTCACGAGCGATCTGATATCATATTCACACATGGCTCTGTGATTTTACCGCATCGCTCCATGTTTGTGTGATGATGTACAGTATGTACAGTAACGCGTCTCAGATGCTGCGCGTGACCGTGCGCGCGCCCCCGCTCTGACCAGGACAAAAGAGCTGCGCTGATATCACATCATATACGAGATTATCAAAACATATAATTACCAGTATCATATTTGATTCACTGTGTTGTAATGGCTGATCTAGATAGAAAAACAGCTCAGTGTAATTCATCGCAAAATATGAATTTGCAGCATGCTGATATTTGTATGATGAGATTGTGAAGTCAATAAGGTGCAGCAGATATGACTCATATCTCCAGTAATATGATGAGATATTAATGATCCGCACATATAATGATTGAGAGATGAAGAGATGCTGATGATCATATTTGAGACTAAAAGATGATTGATGGAGAATCAAGTAAAGTGTTGATCTGGAGATATGACTGCAGTTATTCATAATTACACTTAACGAGCTTTTAATGGAGAAAACACTCAACAATGATTTTCTACATCAGTATTTTTGTCTTGTTTTCTGAAAATATTATCCAAATGTTGCTTGAAACAAGTACAAATATCGGCCAATAATTCAAAGGCTAGACAAGATTATTTTTCTCACCTCATTGGCAGATATTTTACTTGTTTTAGGCAAAAACAAACATATTTTTTGCAATAATGTATATTTTTTTAGTGTGGTAATATTATAATAATACATTTTATTTGATATAGTGCCTTTAAAAGATTGCTTTCTCAAAGCGCTTTACAACACAACAATCCAAAACTACAGAATAATGTGTGTGTGTGTCTCTCTCTGTGTGTGTGTGTGTGTGTGTGTGTGTGTGCATGTGTGTGTGTTTGTGTGTGTGTGAGTGTGTGTCTCTCTCTCTCTGTGTTTGTGTGTGTGTCTCTCTCTCTCTCTCTCTGTGTGTGTGTGTGTGTGTGTGTGTGTGTGTTTCTCCCTCTGTGTGTGTGTGTGTGTGTGTGTTTTTGCTCTCTCTCTGTGTATGTGTGTGTGTGTCTCTCTCTCTCTCTCTCTGTGTGTGTGTGTGTGTGTGTGTGTGTGTGTCTCTCTCTGTGTGTGTGTGTGTGTGTGTGTGTGTGTCTCTCTCTCTCTGTGTGTGTGTGTGTGTGTGTGTGTCTCTCTCTCTCTCTGTGTGTGTGTGTGTGTGTGTGTGCAGGTGTTGAGTGTGTGTCAGGGACAGCATGGCTCCTCGGCCGTCCTCAGGAGAGTTATGGGGGCTTCACCTGATGCCTCCTCGGATCCTGGTGGACTGCTGTCTGCCGAACGGGATCCTGGTGAGTCTGGAGTGTCTGAGAGAAGCTCCGCTGACCAGCATCAAGCAGCAGCTCTTCAGCGAGGCCCGCAAATACCCGCTCTACCACCTGCTGCAGGTACAAACACACACACACACACCACACACACACACACACACACAACACACACAGACAGACACACACACACACACTCACGCACAAAGACACTATATTTGTAGCAATAGCCAACAATACATTGTATTGTATCAAAATTATACATTTTTCTGTTATGCCAAAAATCATTAGGATATTAAGATCATGTTTCATGAAGCTATTACCTACCGTATATATATATATCAAAACTTAATTTTTGATTAGTAATATGCACTGCTTAGAACTTCATTTGAACAACTTTAAAGATGATTTTCTCAATATTTAGATTTTTTTGCACCCTCAGATTCCAGATGTACAAATATTGTCCAAACCGTACATCAATGGAAATATTATTTATTCAGCTTTCAGATGATGCATAAATCTCAATTTCACAAAATTGACCCTTATGACTGGATTGTGGGTCACAAAGAAATCAAATGTTCCTAACTTACTCTCGTGGCTCAGGAGGAGTCCTGCTACATCTTCGTGGGAGTGACGCAGGAGGCAGAGCGCGAGGAGTTCTACGACGAGACACGGCGTCTGTGTGACCTGCGGCTCTTTCATCCCATCCTCAAAGTCATCGAGCCGCTGGGGAACAGAGAGGAGAAGATCCTCAACAGAGAGATCGGTCAGTGTGTGTCGTTATCATGTTTATATTTAGTCTAGAACTACAGTAAGATCATGTCGATATTTAGTCTAGAACTACAGTAAGATCGTGTTGATATTTAGTCTAGAACTACAGTAAGATCATGTTGATATTTAGTCTAGAGCTACAGTAAGATCGTGTTGATATTTAGTCTAGAACTACAGTAAGATCATGTTGATATTTAGTCTAGAACTACAGTAAGATCGTGTTCATATTTAGTCTAGAACTACAGTAAGATCGTGTTGATATTTAGTCTAGAACTACAGTAAGATCATGTTGATATTTAGTCTAGAACTACAGTAAGATCATGTTGATATTTAGTCTAGAACTACAGTAAGATCATGTTGATATTTAGTCTAGATCTACAGTAAGATCATGTTGATATTTAGTCTAGAACTACAGTAAGATCATGTTGATATTTAGTCTAGCACTACAGTAAGATCATGTTGATATTTAGTCTAGAACTACAGTAAGATCGTGTTGATATTTAGTCTAGATCTACAGTAAGATCATGTTGATATTTAGTCTAGAACTACAGTAAGATCGTGTTGATATTTAGTCTAGAACTACAGTAAGATCATGTTGATATTTAGTCTAGAACTACAGTAAGATCATGTTGATATTTAGTCTAGAACTACAGTAAGATCTGTTGATATTTAGTCTAGAACTACAGTAAGATCATGTTGATATTTAGTCTAGAACTACAGTAAGATCATGTTGATATTTAGTCTAGAACTACAGTAAGATCATGTTGATATTTAGTCTAGAACTACAGTAAGATCATGTTGATATTTAGTCTAGAACTACAGTAAGATCATGTTGATATTTAGTCTAGAACTACAGTAAGATCGTGTTGATATTTAGTCTAGAACTATAGTAAGATTGTGTTGATATTTAGTCATGGACTACAGTAAGATCATGTTGATATTTAGTCTAGAACTACAGTAAGATCATGTTGATATTTAGTCTAGAACTACAGTAAGATCATGTTGATATTTAGTCTAGAACTACAGTAAGATCATGTTGATATTTAGTCTAGAACTACAGTAAGATCATGTTGATATTTAGTCTAGAACTACAGTAAGATCTGTTGATATTTAGTCTAGAACTACAGTAAGATCTGTTATATTTAGTCTAGAACTACAGTAAGATCATGTTGATATTTAGTCTAGACTACAGTAAGATCTGTTGATATTTAGTCTAGAACTACAGTAAGATCATGTTGATATTTAGTCTAGACTACAGTAAGATCATGTTGATATTTAGTCTAGAACTACAGTAAGATCATGTTGATATTTAGTCTAGACTACAGTAAGATCATGTTGATATTTAGTCTAGAACTACAGTAAGATCATGTTGATATTTAGTCTAGACTACAGTAAGATCTGTTATATTTAGTCTAGAACTACAGTAAGATCTGTTGATATTTAGTCTAGAACTACAGTAAGATCGTGTTATATTTAGTCTAGAACTACAGTAAGATCTGTTGATATTTAGTCTAGAACTACAGTAAGATCATGTTGATATTTAGTCTAGAACTACAGTAAGATCGTGTTCATATTTAGTCTAGAACTACGGTAAGATCGTGTTGATATTTAGTCTAGAACTACAGTAAGATCGTGTTGATATTTAGTCTAGAGCTACAGTAAGATTATGATGATATTTAGTCTAGATCTACAGTAAGATCATGTTGATATTTAGTCTAGAACTACAGTAAGATCGTGTTGATATTTAGTCTAGAACTACAGTAAGATCATGTTGATATTTAGTCTAGAACTACATTAAGATCGTGTTGATATTTAGTCTAGAACTACAGTAAGATCATGTTGATATTTAGTCTAGAACTACAGTAAGATCATGTTGTTATTTAGTCTATAACTACAGCATGATCGTGTTGATATTTAGTCTAGAACTACGGTAAGATCGTGTTGATATTTAGTCTAGAACTACAGTAAGATCATGTTGATATTTAGTCTAGAACTACAGTAAGATCGTGTTGATATTTAGTCTAGAACTACAGTAAGATCATGTTGATATTTAGTCTAGAACTACATTAAGATCGTGTTGATATTTAGTCTAGAACTACAGTAAGATCATGTTGATATTTAGTCTAGATCTACAGTAAGATCATGTTGATATTTAGTCTAGAACTACGGTAAGATCGTGTTGATATTTAGTCTAGAGCTACAGTAAGATCGTGTTCATATTTAGTCTAGAACTACAGTAAGATCGTGTTGATATTTAGTCTAGAACTACAGTAAGATCATGGTGATATTTAGTCTAGATCTACAGTAAGATCATGTTGATATTTAGTCTAGAACTACAGTAAGATCATGTTGATATTTAGTCTAGAACTACAGTAAGATCATGGTGATATTTAGTCTAGAACTACAGTAAGATCATGTTGATATTTAGTCTAGATCTACAGTAAGATCATGTTGATATTTAGTCTATAACTACAGTAAGATCATGTTGATATTTAGTCTAGAACTACAGTAAGATCATGTTGATATTTAGTCTATAACTACAGTATGATCGTGTTGATATTTAGTCTAGAGCTACAGTAAGATCGTGTTAATATTTAGTCTATAACTACAGTATGATCGTTTTGATATTTAGTCTAGAACTACGATAAGATCGTGTTGATATTTAGTCTAGAACTACAGTAAGATCATGTTGATATTTAGTCTAGAACTACAGTAAGATCATGTTGATATTTAGTCTAGAACTACAGTAAGATCATGTTGATATTTAGTCTAGAACTACAGTAAGATCATGTTGATATTTAGTCTAGAACTACAGTAAGATCATGTTGATATTTAGTCTAGAACTACAGTAAGATCATGGTGATATTTAGTCTAGAACTACAGTAAGATCATGTTGATATTTAGTCTAGAACTACAGTAAGATCATGTTGATATTTAGTCTATAACTACAGTATGATCGTGTTGATATTTAGTCTAGAACTACAGTAAGATCATGTTGATATTTAGTCTAGAACTACAGTAAGATAATGTTGATATGTGTGCTCAGGGTTCGCTATAGGGATGCCGATCTGTGAGTTCGAGCTGGTGAAGGACCCGGAGGTGCAGGACTTCCGCAGGAACATTCTGAGCGTGTGCCGGGAAGCGGTGGAGGAGCGCGAGGGTGGAGGCGCACACACTCAGGCGCTCTACGTCTATCCTCCCAATGTGGAGTCCTCTGCAGACCTGCCGCAGCACATCTACTGCAAACTCGACAAAGGTGCGTCTGACCGGTTCATCGTCAAAACATCGTCATCTCGAGTCAAACACTCACGCGATCCCGTTTCTAAACGACAGCGATTCGGCCGTTCTTACCAGAAACAGCTTCACAAACAGTCTATTCAACTACACAGTATTACAGAAATACTGGGATAGTTTGGATTTAAACACTGATGGCTATTGTCTATGATCTCCTTCTGAAAGTAACTGGTGCTTGAAATAACGTTTGTGTCAATTGCATTGTTTGGCCAGTAGGTGGCGACAAGTGACTGTTAAAATATGTGTTTGTCATTGAATCATTCATTCAACAGATTCGTTCAAAAACACTGATTCATACAGCAATGAAACAAAAGTATGTATGAGTGAGTCACTGAATTAGTCACTTTTTATTCATTTTAATATTAAATATATTGTATTTTACATATTAAAGTGTTCAATAATTCATTCAAATTAATTAAACACTATTTTCTTCCTAGTATTTTTGTCTTTTTATCTAGTATAAATATCTACAAATAATTTAAGATGCATTACTTGACAAGTACAATTATTTAAAATATTGTTTTCTGAAAATATTTTCCCGAATATTGTTATTCTGTATTTTTTGTTTTACTTTTGTATTTGTGTTGCTTTGAGAAAGCAGCCTTCTAAATACTCTATACTAAATAAACTGTATTATTATCACACTGCAAAAAAATATAAAAAATATTGCAAAAAAAAAAAATATTGCAAAAAATATTGAAAATAAAATAGTTGGTTTTTGCTTAAAATATGCAAAAATATCTCCCAATGAGGTAAGAAATATAATCTTGTTTCGCCTTTGAATTAAAATTAATTTTCTTACCCCACTGGACGATATTTTGGCTTATTTTAAGCAAAAAATAAATAAAATATTTGATGATATTTTCAAAAAACAAGACATAATATTATAAGACAATTTCAAGTAAATGCATCCTGATTCAAGAATGTTCAGATATTTATACTAGAAAACAAGACTAAGGAAGAGACTATTTTTGCAGTGTTTAAATAGACCGCAGGAATACTATTTTGTCAGTCATTATTTGTTTAGTTCAGAACCGTGATCTGGTGATTGGTGCGTCTGCGTCACCCATCTGTCTCTCCGCAGGCCGTCTGATCATCACCATCTGGGTGATCGTGTCCCCGTCCAACTCCAAACAGAAGTACACGCTGAAGACCGCGCATGACTCTCTGCCGGAGCAGCTGATTGCCGAGGCCATCCGCAAGAAGACGCGCAGCATGCATCTGTCCGCGCAGCAGCTGCGGCTCTGTGTGCAGGAGTACCAGGGCCAGTACATGCTCAAAGTGTGCGGCTGCGACGAGTATCTGCTGGAGAAATACCCCCTCAGCCAGTACAAGGTGCCAGCCTTTTTTTGACAAGAGCGGGCAGTGTTACAAATACGTCTTTTGTTGCAATAGCGACAGCTGCAATGTTTTTTGTTGCTATAGCGACAGCTGCAACGTTTTTTGTTGCTATAGCGACAGCTGCAATGTTTTTTGTTGCTATAGCGACAGTTGCAATGTTTTTTGTTGCTATAGCGACAGCTGTAACATCTTTTGTTGCTATAGCGACAGCTGCTATGTTTTTTGTTGCTATAGTGACAGCTGCAACGTTTTTTGTTGCTATAGCGACAGTTGCAACGTTTTTTGTTGCTATAGTGACAGCTGCAATGTTTTTTGTTGCTATAGCGACAGTTGCAATGTTTTTACGTTTTTTGTTGCTATAGCGACAGTTGCAATGTTTTTTTGTTGCTATAGCGACAGCTGCAATGTTTTTTGTTGCTATAGCGACAGCTGCAATGTTTTTTGTTGCTATAGCGACAGCTGCAACGTCTTTTGTTACTATAGCAACAGCTGTAACGTTTTTTGTTGCTATAGCAACAGCTGAAACATCTTTTGTTGCTATAGCAACAGCTACAACATATTTTGTTGCTATAGCAACAGCTGCAACGTCTTTTGTGCTGCAACGTCTTTTGTTGCTATAGCAACAGCTGCAACGTCTTTTGTGCTGCAACGTCTTTTGTTGCTATAGCAACAGCTGCAACGTCTTTTGTGCTGCAACGTCTTTTGTTGCTATAGCAACAGCTGCAACGTCTTTTGTGCTGCAACGTCTTTTGTTGCTATAGCAACAGCTGCAACATCTTTTGTTGCTATAGCAACAGCTACAATGTCTTTTGTGCTGCAACGTATTTTGTTGCTATAGCAACAGTTGCAATGTTTTTTGATGCTATTGCGACAGCTGTAACGTCTTTTGTTGCTTTAGCGACAGCTGTAACGTTTTTTGTTGCTATAGCGACAGCTGCAACGTTTTTTGTTGCTATAGCGACAGTTGCAACGTTTTTTGTTGCTATAGCAACAGCTACAATGTCTTTTGTTGCTATAGCAACAGATGCAACGTCTTTTGTTGCTATAGCAACAGCTAGCAACGTCTTTTGTTGCTATAGCAACAGCTGCAACAGTAACGTTAGCCTAGTGTGCGCTGCAGAAAGTTGGCTCTCGCGTTGGCGTATGAAGTTAACGGGAGGAGAATAACGATGTTTGTGGGTGCGCGACGTTATACGGGGAAGGAAACCGTACAACGGTTAAGTCCAGGAGCTCGGGTTAGAGCGATGCACGTTTGCGGCATATTTTAGACTAGATAGAGTTTTGTGCTCTTATTATAAAAAAACTCCTGTGTGTGTGTCTCTCTCTCTGTGTGTGTGTGTGTGTGTGTGTGTCTCTCTCTCTCTCTCTCTCTCTGTGTGTGTGTGTGTGTGTGTGTGTGTCTCTCTTCTCTCTCTGTGTGTGTGTGTGTCTCTCTCTCTCTGTGTGTGTGTGTGTGTGTGTGTGTGTGTGTGTCTCTCTGTGTGTGTGTGTGTGTCTCTCTCTCTCTGTGTGTGTGTGTGTGTGTGTGTGTTGTGTGGCAGTACATCAGGAGCTGCATCACGCTGGGCCGGCTGCCTCACCTCATGTTGGTCAGTAAGGACAGTCTGTACAGTCAGTTGCCCTCCAGCGGCTTCATGGCTCCGTCGTACAGCCGCCGCACGCCTCAGCCCAGCCCCTGCCCCAGCGGAGGAGACCCCGGGGCCCCGCGCTCACTCTGGGCCTTCAACACACACCTGAGAGTCCGGCTGCTGTGTGCCACATACGTCAACGTCAACATCAGAGACATCGACAAAGTGAGACGCACACGCACACACACACACACACACACACTCACACCACACTCACACTCACACACACACACACACACTCACTGAGACAGAGACAGAGAGCGAGAGAGACGCGCCAGTCATTCATCTCTTTGTGTGTGTGTGTGTGTGTGTGTGTGTGTGTGTGTGTGTGTGTGTGTGTGTGTTCGCGACAGATCTACGTCAGGACAGGAATATATCACGGAGGAGAACCACTGTGTGACAATGTCAACACACAGAGAGTGCCCTGCTCCAACCCGAGGTAACACGCACACACACATGCACGCACGCACGCACTCTCACACACTCTCTCACACACACACACACACACACACACACACACCCACACCACCCCACCACACACTCTCTTTCTCTCACACATACACACACACACACACACACACCATGCACGCACGCACGCACGCACGCACTCTTACACACACTCACACACACACACACACACGTCTCTGGTGTCACACACAGATGGAACGAGTGGCTGTCGTATGACATCTACCTGACCGATGTCCCTCGCTCGGCTCGGCTCTGTCTGTCCATCTGCTCCGTCAAGGGCCGCAAGGGAGCCAAAGAGGTGAACTTTGACCTTTCCTGACCCTGCCTGTGACCGTGAGTTCCTCGCTGCTGATCTGTGTGTGTGTGTGTGTGTGTGTGTGTGTGTGTGCGTGCGCGTCGTGCTGTGTGAGTGTGTGCAGGAACACTGTCCTCTGGCCTGGGGAAACATCAACCTCTTCGACTATAGAGACACGCTGGTCAGCGGGAAAGTGGCTCTGGGTTTGTGGCCGGTCCCTCACGGTCTGGAGGATCTGCTCAACCCCATCGGAGTGTCCGGATCCAACCCAAACAAGGTGTCACCATAGGCTGCCATTCAAAATCAATTGTTGATATCAGAAATTAACATTGTCACTAGTATTGTCACCAACTTCATTGTCATTGCACAAGTAAGCTACGAGGCAACCAAGTGCAGTTAGCATCTAACCAGAAGTGCATGTACAGTGTCTAATTTGTTTACGAATGTACAATAGATATAAAGATAAGGCAGTACTATGGGCATAATTTACAGATTTTGTTAATAATATCAGCTCATTCAGCAAGAATACTATTATTCTTATTCTTCTGAGACTACATTTCTGAACGCTGCTCCTCATAGAGCTTTCACGCTAGAACCACCAAACTCAGCCCAGCTCTTCAGACTGATCTGATTTAGTGTGTTCCAAAAAATTATCTTAGATTAAAAATCATAAAAATCCCATAGACTTACATTGACCGAATGTTCAGATGAGCCAACACTATTCAAACTCCAACTGTCAAAATTCTAATGTAAACAAACTGAACACGTTTGACTCCATCAGCCTTCCCTTCTGTGTACTATTTCTAACGACATGTTAACATGCTATAAACATGATAGCAACATGCTAATCACTTGCTAGTAATTCTAGCAACATGCTAATCATGCTAGCTACAGGCTAGTAACATGCTAGTCCTGCTAGAAACATGCTAACGACATACTAGTCACTTGCTAATCATATCAGTAAAATGCTAATCATGCTAGAAACATCCTAGCGACATGCTAGTCATGTTAGTCACTTGCTAATCATACTAGAAATATGCTAGTTACTTGCTAATCATGCTAACAATATGCTAGTCACTTGCTAATCATGCTAACAATTTGCTAATCATGAATCATTCTGACTCTGCATGTGGCCAAACATTAAATTAAATTAATTTAAACGTTGTTTAATTGCATGAAACATCACCCTCTGGCGCCCTCTGCAGGTGTTTTTTTATAATACATGTATTTCATCAATGAAACCATTTTATTAACAATACAAAATGAATTTCTTGGTTTTGATACTTTATTTGAGCCAATTATTACTGCCTCGTATTAGTTTATATATTACTATAGTAATATTAAAGCCTGCTTTTCAGCGATGCAGCTTTCTTTCTTCAGGTCGATCATATATTCATGAAACAAATCTTTGCTGTTGTATCATTTCAAATGTTAAAGCTGCCACATTCATGGTGTTCTTTATTTGTACCATTTCGTTTATTAATTAGGTAGTTTCAAGGAAAATCATTTTCCCAAATTTTTAGGGTTTGTTTGTATGCCAAATAACCCTGTGTATGTGTCCACCCCCCCACCCTCGGAAAACAATTCAGGCTCTGGATTTAAATTTTATTTGCTTTAGAGTATTAGCAAATTGGCTTGTGTAGAACATAAAGGTTCAGTGGTGCTGGTGTCGAAGTGATGAAATAATTAATATGCTGTGAGAAATATGGTGAAATATAATGAGTCAGGTCACTCACCTCAGTGTGTTTGTGTGTGTGTTGTGTGCAGGAGACGCCGTGTGTGGAGCTGGAGTTCCCCTGGTTTAACCAGACCGTAGTGTTCCCTGATGAACAGCAGATAGAGGAGCACGCCAACTGGAGCATCTCCCGTGAGCTGGGATACAGCTACTGTCTGGGGCTGGTACACACTCTCACACACACACGCACGGATGCACGCACACGCACACGCACACCACACACACACACACACACACACACATGCACACACACACACACACACACACACCACTCACGTGCACACACACACACACACACACACACACAGCACGCACACACACACTCACACACACACTCACACGCACCACCACACCACACACACACACCACACACTACACACACACAGCACACACGCAGCACCACACACACACCACACACACACACACACACACACACCACAACACACACACACACACGCACGCACACACGCACACACACGCACGCAGCACAACAACACATACACTCACACACACACACGCACACACGCACAGCACACACACACACACACACTCACACACGCACACACTCACTCACACACACACACACCACCACACAGCACCACACACACACACACCACACACACACACACACACGCACGCACGCACGACACTACGCACACAGACACACACACACACCACACACACAACACACACACACCACTCACACCACTCAGACACACGCACACTCTCACACACACACACACACACACACTCACGCACTCAGACACAAACTCACATACACACACCTCACACACACGCACGCACGCACACACGCACGCACGCACCACACACACACACACACACACTGAATCCAGGACTCATGTTGACTCTCTCTGGCCAATCAGAGCAGTCGTCTGGTGTGTGACAGCTCCATATCGCAGACGGACGCCGAGCAGCTGCGCACACTGTGCAGTCGAGACCCGCTGTATGAGCTCTCGGAACAAGAGAAAGACTTCCTGTGGAGACATCGGTAAGCACAGTCTGCGTTGAGAATGACGGCCCGTTCCAGCTGTGATACACAGGACATTAGTCTGTTTCTCACACAAACATGACGACAGCTCAATGAGAGCCATGTGTTTGTGTTGCAGGCATTACTGTGTGAATATTCCCGAAAGTCTTCCCAAACTCCTGCTGTCCGTCAAGTGGAACTCACGGGACGAGGTGTCACAGGTACGACAGAGATGATGATGATCCACAAGTCACCTTTATTTATATAGGAACACAGATTGTGTCAAAGCTGCTTCACAATATCAATAAAAACATGTGCAGATAATGCAAGAGTACAATAGAAAGCAGTCAGTTTCCAGCTAAAGTCAGTTCATCATTGATTCAGGGAAGTCCTCATCCAGCTCAGCTCTTTTCTAATAGTGTGTGTGCATTTAATCAATCTGACAATATTGCCAGAAATTAACTAAACTGTGGCAAGGTACCTCCATCTGTGACAGAAATGGAGAAAAAACCATGGGATGCATTGCAGCCTGCAATTAAACCACACTATGCTGCTTTCATCTGTCCATAGGGCGTAATTTAGATATATTTTTGAGATTGAAAAATGCAGTTTTACAAATGCTAGAAACGTGGCTGTCAAAGGAGAGATTGCTATCAAATAGCACACCTAGGTTCCTGACTGATGATGAAGAATCAAGAGAGCAGCCATCAAGTGTTAGACAGTGTTCTAGGTTATTACTTGGGGGGGGGGGGGGTTAGGTCTGATAATTAACACCTCTGTTTATTCAGAATTTAGCAGTAAGAAATTACTCGTCATACAATTTTTTTATATCAACTATGCATTCCATAAGTTTCTCAATTTGGTGTGTTTCACCGGGTCGTGAAGAAATATAGAGCTGAGTGTCATCAGCATAGTGTTCCTGTGGCTCAGTGGTAGAGCATTGCGTTAGCAGCGCAAAGGTTGTGGGTTCGAGTCGCAAGGAACGCATGTACTGACAAAAATATGTATACCCTGAATGCACTGTAAGTCGCTTTGGATAAAAGCATCTGCTAAATGCATACATGTAAATGTAAATAACAGTGAAAGCTAACCCTGTGTTTCCTGAGGATATCTCCCCATGGGTAACATCAAGGTCAAGGTTTTACATGTAAAGCGTGAAAAGTAACGGCCCTAGTACTGAGCCTTGAGGTACTCCATACTGCACTCACACACACACACACACACACATGATATCTCCCAAGGGTAACATGTAAAGCGTGAAAAGTAACGGCCCTAGTACTGAGCCTTGAGGTACTCCATACTGCACTCATCACACACACACACACACACACACACACACACACACACACAACACACACATGATATCTCCCAAGGGTAACATGTAAAGCGTGAAAAGTAACGGTCCTAGTACTGAGACTTGAGGTACTCCATACTGCACTCATACACACACACACACACATACACACACACACACATACACACACATGATATCTCCCAAGGGTAACATGTAAAGCGTGAAAAGTAACGGTCCTAGTACTGAGCCTTGAGGTACTCCATACTGCACTTGTGATTTATATGATATCTCTTCATTCACTGCTACGAATTGATGGCGGTCAGATAAGTACGATTTGAACCATGCTAATGCACTTCCACTAATGCCATAATGTTCTTTTCTATTCAAAAGAATGTTGTGGTCGATAGTGTCGAACACAGCGCTAAGATCCAGGAGCACTAATATAGAGAGATACAACCACGATCAGATGATAAGAGCAGGTCATTAGACACTCTAATGAGAGCAGTCTCAGTACTATGAGATGGTCTAAATCTGTTCATCCAGTGCTCCCCTCACTCATCTGTGTGTGTGTGTGTGTGTGTGTGTGTAGATCTACTGTCTGCTGAAGGACTGGCCGCTCATGGAGCCTGAATCCGCTCTGGAGCTGCTGGACTGTAACTTCCCCGATCCCATGGTACGAGAGTTTGCCCTGTCGCTGCCTGATCCAGGGCCTGACGGATGACAAGCTCAGCCAGTACCTGCTGCAGCTCGTGCAGGTGTGTGTGTGTGTGTGTGTGTGTGTGTGTGTGTGTGTGGAGAGTGTGTGTGTGTGTGTGTGTGTGTGTGTGTGTGTGTGTGTGTGTGTAGAGAGAGGTGTGTGTGTGGTGTTGTGTGTAGGTGTGTGTGTGTGTGTGTGTGTGTGTGGGTGTGTGTGTTGTGTGTGTGTGTGTGTGGGAGTGGTGTGGATAGTGTGTGTGAGATGAGTGTGTGTGTGTGTGTGTGTAGTGTGTGTGAGAGATGTGTGTGTGTGTGTGTGTGAGAGGTGTGTGTGTGGTGTGTGGTGGAGAGAGAGAGGTGTGTGTGTGTGTGTGTGTGGAGAGGGTGTGTGTGTGTGTGTGTCAGAATCTGGAGCATTTTCCAGCTCTATTTTCCCACAAGCTTCATTTGTACCTGTGTGTGTTTTCAGGTACTTAAATATGAGATGTATCTGGATAACCCGTTAGCTCGGTTCCTGATCAAGAAAGCGCTGACCAATCAGAGGATCGGACATTTCTTCTTCTGGCATCTGAAGTGAGTTCAGACGTGAATCTGCGTGAATCTCATGGAAACACATCCAGGTCACATTTCAGCCTGAAATCAAAAGAAAGAGGCTTTATTCTCTTAAATCTCTGCTGTGCATCTGGACGTTTGTCTGTGATTCACATCATTACAGTTATAATTTACATAATATATTTTGTTGCAATAAAGTAACAAGAATAACAATCATTTGTGTCCCTGGAGCACAGAAGCAGTCATAAGCAGCACAGGTATATTTGTAGCAATAGACAACAATACATTGTATGGATCAAAATTATCACTTTTTATTTTATGCAAAAATCATTAGATATTAAGATCATGTTCCGTGAAGATATTTTGTACTGTAAATATATCAAAACTTAATTTTTGATTATTAATATGCATTGCTCAGAACTTCATTTGAACAACTTTAAAGATCATTTTCTCAATATTTTGATTTTTTTGCACCCTCAGATTCCAGATATTGTCCAAACCATACATCAATGGAAAAATTATTTATTCAGCTTTCAGATGATGCATACATCTCAATTGCACAAAATTGACCCTTATGACTGGTTTTGTGCTCCAGGGACACATATGTCACACACTTAACAATTAACATGTTTTTTGCAATTAAATAAGAATGATAATTTATTATTTATCACTAAAATAAAAACCTACAGCATAAGATTATAAAAACTGGCAGGTGTTGGACAGGTTCAATATACTATTGTAGTTTTTGTTAATATTTTGCATTTATATATACATTTTAGTTTACATTTTGGTCTTTTTTAATAGTTGTTTTTAATGCGTCTATATAGTTTTTATTAAGTTTTAGTACTTTAACGAAATGAGAGACGTTATCTTGCTGATATTGTATTTCAG
The DNA here is from genome assembly GCA_027422435.1 of Schizopygopsis pylzovi. Lineage (NCBI taxonomy): Eukaryota > Metazoa > Chordata > Actinopteri > Cypriniformes > Cyprinidae > Schizopygopsis > Schizopygopsis pylzovi. The sequence goes on from CM049816.1 coordinate 64,018,612, forward strand.
GTAACGTGTATACTGTTTGAAGCAATGCAAATGTTGTTTTGAATTGTTTTAGTTGTAGTTAAGGGTAATAACCCTGCCGTGTGGTTGTGTAGGTCTGAGATGCACAATAAAACGGTGTCTCGGCGCTTCGGGCTGCTGCTGGAGGCGTTCTGTCGGGCGTGTGGCATGTACCTGAAACACCTGAACAGACAGGTGGAGGCCATGGACAAGCTGGTGAACCTCACAGACACGCTCAAGCAGGAGAAGAAAGACGAGACGCAGAAGGTGAGATAGAAGATGCTCGTTTACACTTACAGGCACGAGTCAGTAGACTGGTTTCCATACAATTTTGCGAATTTAATTATGCGCAAAATTGGAATATCGCATAAACATTTGCAAGTTCCCTAAGCGTTGCCCCTCGCTGCTGTTTGGAAGTGTGTTCCACTTCGTGAAGAGGACGAGGGAAGTTTATATGGACAGAGCGAGTCTGCTTCATATGCACGCTTCATAGACCACAATGCAACACGATTGTGATGTCATCGCAGATAGTGTTTAATTCACCCCCACCCCATTTCATTTTTTAAAACATTTATAACTGTCCAAGCACACCTATATACATATAGAATGCTGCAGCAAACAAATTCATAAGGGTAAAATGTAAATAACAAACCAACTCCATAGCGTATTCTAAGTGATCAAAGGCTTAGGATGTTCCAATTCATCCCATTGCAAGGGTTTCTTCAGTAGTGGACACTCATGACACGTAATCAATCCGAGTAAATGAGACGGAGGGAAGTTTGTCACCTGTAATGTCACCATCCTCACCCATTACTGAGACTGCTGATTGGTTGATGAGGCTGATCCTGCATTCCGATTGGCTGTTGCAGACTCAGATGAAGTTCCTGGTGGAGCACATGTCCCGCCCAGATTACATGGAGGCACTGCAGGGGTTTGTTTCTCCTCTGAACCCCGTACACCAGCTGGGCAATCTCAGGTACACACACACACACACACACACACACACACACACACACACACACACACACACGGCAGCCATATCACCCTGCAGCCCAAGACCGGTCACCCACTGAAGCTAAGCAGGGTTGAGCTGGTCAGTACCTGGATGGTAGACTCCTGGGAAAAACTAGGTTGCTGCTGGAAGAGGTGTTAGTGAGACCAGCAGGGGGTGCTCACCCTGTGGTCTGTGTGGGTCCTAATGCCCCAGTATAGTGAAGGGGACACTATACTGGAAAAAGCACCGTCTTCGGATGAGACGTTAAACCGAGGTCCTGACTCTCTGTGGTCATTAAAAATCCCAGGATGTCATTCGAAAAACAGTAGGGTGTTACCAGCATCCTGGCCAAACTAGCCCACTGGCCTCTGACCATCATGGCCTCCTAATCATCCCCATACACTGATTGACTTCATCACTCTGTCTCCTCTCCACCTGTAGCTGTGTGTGCAGTGGGCGTTCTGGCGCACTATGGCGCCGTCGCATCATCCAGGTGGATGCTGCACATTGGTGGTGGATGAGGAATAGCCCCCTTACTATGTAAAGCTTTGAGTGTCTAGAAAAGCGCTATATATATTTTATATATTACACACACCACACACACGGGCGGGCACGACGCACACACACACAGCACACACACACACACACACACACACACACACACGCATGCACACACGCACACACACACACCATGCACGCACACACACACACGCACGCACGCACGCACGCACGCACGCACGCACGCACACACACACACAGTACATGCGCATCACATAATACAAGACTACAGGCAAAACCAGTGTGTTTTCAGCACTGGTTGATGTTGAGATTTTGGTCTGTTTTTAGACTAGTGGAAAGAAAATATCCTAAGTACATGTAACGGATTTGTATGCCGGTGGATCAGTCACGTAACAACCTCACTCCCCTGACCTCAAAAAGAGGTGCTCTAGTAACTGACGCTAGAGGCTGTAGCCTTTGGCGTTCCTTGTTAGAGCGCCCCACCCTGCGTGGGAATCTCGGGTTCGAGACCCGCTCGGCACTAGATACGAGTTTGACGTGTGATGGAACCTTGGTATGTTTTGGTAGTGAGTAACATATCCTAAGTATCATAGTGTTTTTCATATTGCATTTGATATATTTGCATCTGTAGATTTCAGACTTTAAACTGTTTTTGTCTCACAAACATATTCACAAACCTCTCTATATTCTGAAGGTTTATTCATATTTCATTCACACTGATTTATACGTTTTACTCCTAAAAACATCTGAAAATGAAAATGTCAAAATGTGTTTGTTATCTGTCTGTTGACAGTATTTTCTGATTTATGGAGTAATAAAAAGAGAAATCCAGAAGCCCTCTGGCTTTAGCTTTAGCTCTATATTTCTGTGTTTGAGGTTGGAGGAGTGCCGTATCATGTCTTCAGCCAAGCGGCCGCTGTGGTTAAACTGGGAGAATCCGGATATCATGAGCGAGCTGCTCTTCTCCAATAATGAGATCATCTTTAAAAACGGAGACGGTGAGCCGTGTGTTTTAGCTGTAACCCTGTGTCAGACGCCACGACTGGATCTGTGTAATCTAATATCTGTGTGTGATGCAGATCTACGGCAAGACATGCTGACGCTGCAGATTATTAAAATCATGGAGAATATCTGGCAGAATCTGGGGCTGGACCTGCGGTGAGTCGACCAATCACAGCCCAATGCTCTCACACATCCGCCAATCACAGCCCACCTCTCGAACACATCTGCCAATCACTTTTTTTGTTTTGCACTTTTAGTTTTGCACTTTTTATTCCATTGCACATTTTACTCTTATTTCTCTTTTTTACCATATATATGCTCCTGTGTTGTGTTACTTTTATATAATTCTTATTTTTTATTCTTTTGCACTGTCCACTGAGTGGACCTGATTCGATTACATTTCACTTGTGATTATACCCTGTATAATTTATTATGTGACAAATAAAGAAACCTTGAACCTTGAACCTATCACAACCCATCGCTCGCACA
>CM049816.1:64026612-64036612 GCA_027422435.1 Schizopygopsis pylzovi
TAATGCATTTCTGTTTACGGTCCGGGCACGTCTTTTATAATAAACTATTTCAAAATAAAAGGCAATACTATATCTCAAAACCTGTAACACAGATGCATGCTTAGGACATTTTTCCTATCATGAATCATCTTCACAAACACGCACGCACACACACACAGATGCATCACACACACACACATGCACGCACACACACACACACACAGAGATGCATGCATACACACACACGCACAACACACACACACAGATGCATGCACAGCACACACAGCACAGCACACACACACACACATCACACACACACACTCACACACACAGCAGTTCACACCCTAATATATTAAAAATACATTTATTTCACACTAAGTATAGTTCAAATCCATTAAACTATTTACAAACATATCGCTCGAGATGTACTGATATAAACATTATAATTCAACTTTATTTGGAGAACTACTTGTGCATAATTCACATTTCTTAATATTAAGCCCAACATGTCTTTAAATGACACTATTGATGAGGATTGTATGATTTTTTTAATAATATCGGTCTTTATCGGATAATTTATTCGTTGTTTGAATAGTTGTGGAAATTAAATCATTACAATTAATAGGCCTAAATGCCTACAATGTTTTTATTAAACTGCGATCACATTAAATAGTTTTTTTCGTATTAAAAAAAATTCATAAATTTCACAAGCCTCAGTTTTTTTCACAAATCGCACCCTGGTTGTATGTACAGGTATAGACATTATTATATGTACAGGTATATTATGTGCAAATGTTTGTAGATAAATATGTGTATAATAGTGTTGTGTGTTCCACGTTTAATGTCAAGTGTTCATGAGATGGATTGCCTGAGGGAAGAAACTGTTTCTGTGTCTGGTCGTTCTGGTGCTCAGAGCTCTGTAGCGTTGACCAGATGGGAGCAGTTCAAAGAGGGGGTGTGCTGGATGTGAGGGGTCCAGAGTGATTTTACCAGCTCTTTTGCTTGCTCTGGATGAGTACAGTTCTTGGAGAGTGGGGGGGGGGGGGGGATTCGCTCAGCAGTCCGGACTACCCTCTGTTCTGGTGCTTCTGAGGTCAGATTTGGTAGCTGAGCTGAACCCGACAGTTATTGACATGTAGAGGACGGATTCAATGATGGTGGAGTAGACGTGTTTCAGCAGCTCCTGTGTCAGGTTGAACTTTCTCAGCTGGAGATGGAAATACTCTGCCTTTTTCACAATGGACTCAATGTGATTGTCCAACTTCAGGTCCCGAGAGATGATGGTGCCCAGGAATCCGAATGACTCCACTGCAGTCACAGTGCTGTTCATTATGGTGAGTGTGGGGGGGTTTCTCCTGAAGTCCACGATCATCTCCACAGTTTTGAGCGTGTTGAACTCCAGGTTGTTAAGACTGCACCAGACGGCCAGCTCCTTAACCTCCTGTCTGTAAGCAGACTCGTCACTGTCCTGGATGAGGCCGATCAGTGTGGTGTCGTCTGCAAACTTCAGGAGCTTGACAGAGGGGTCTTTAGATGTGCAGTCGTTGGTGTAGAGGGAGAAGAGCAGTGGGGAGAGAACGCAGCCCTGAGGAACTCCAGTGTTGATAGTACAGATGCTGGATGTGTATTTTCCCAGCCTCACGAGCTGTTGATCCACTGACAGATGGAGGTAGGGACGGAGAGCTGAGTTAGTTTGGGCAGGAGGAGGTTTGGGATGATAGTGTTAAAGGCCGAGCTCACAAACAGGATCCTCACATAAGCCCCTGATCTGTCTAGAACATAATACAGCTCCATGTTGACTGCATCATCCACAGACCTGTTTGCTCTGTAGGCAAACTGAAGAGGGTCCAGCGAGGGTCCAGTGATGTTGTGTTTTTCAAAAGACTTCATGACCACAGATGTTAGAGCCACAGGCCTGTAGTCATTAAATCCAGTAATTTTGGGTTTCTTTGGGACGGGGATCATGGTGGAGCGTTTGAAGCATGAAGGGACTTTGCACAGTTCCAGTGACCTGTTAAAGATCCTTGTGAAGATGGGCATAATTGTGCATAATCTGGGCCTGGTGCTTTTCTCCTTTTCTGCTTCCGGAAGACTTGGCGCACCTCGTCTTCCCTGATCTGAATTGCAGGTGTGTGGGGTTGCTGGAGGTGTTAATGGTTATGGGGAGAGGTGTCCAGAGCGGGTCTGGGGTGTTTTTTCAAACCTGCAGTAGAACTCATTCAGATCGTCTGCCAGTTGTTGATTCTGTATGAGGAATATCAACTTTTGCCATCGAATAGAAGACTGAAAGTACCAAAGGTCCACTGTGCTGCGGTATCCTCTGGTCTCTCTGCAGGGGTCACACGCAGAGCATCACGACCTCTGACCCCTGACCTCCGTCGCGGCTCAGGCTGAAGCGCGACGAGGGCCAGTCTTGGCTTTGCGTGTCGTCCTCCGTCCAGTCCTGCAGGTCAGTGATGATGTCATGAGGCCGTTCTGTGTTCTGATTGGCCGGCGTCTCTGGTTCACTCGGGCAGGTGTCAAGTGCTTTGTCTGCGGGTCTCAGGGACATCAGCAGCGGCCCTGCGGGAAGAGCAGCTTGTATCTACCATCGAATGCATCATAAAGAACATCAAGTCTGATTAAACGCTTACGTTTTCTGAGATTAAAGGCAAAACTCTACCCATTCAATCCCAAGTGACCATAAAGGTTTTAATTTATAAAGCTCTAATAACCTTACCGACCGGTGTTTTAGTGCACTGCAAATATGGAACAATAAAGGGTCTCAATTAAATCTGTGCAGTGTCACATGATTAGTGCAGGTTGTCACATGACCAAAGCAGTTATACCGTGAGAAGATAACGACTGCATCAAAGCTCCAAAACAAAAGGCTAGTAAAGTATGTTAACATAAAGATATGGCAAAGATTTTTGGTCCACACTATCTTTAAGGTGTCTAGTATTAATATATGTATTCACATATATTCAGTTTTGTTGAGTGTGGTCACAGAATGAGTAAACATGTTGTGACTGTTGTAATAACAGCAAACTTAAGTATTCAATATAAATCCAGTTGTAGTTATTGTAGAAAATTGCACTAATATGTTGCAATGACAAAATATTGTACTAAGTTAAAATGTTACAAATAACTTACTTTATTGATGTTGTTATAATGGTAGCACTAATATATAGTTATATATACATTGCTCAGCGTAAATGAGTACACCCCCTTTGAAAAGTAACTGTGGCGAGGGGGGCGTGGTTCAGCGAAGTCTGCAGCGGGAGAAAGACTCAGGAGACAGCGGTAAGTAAGTGGGTCAAGTGCAAAATGAGGATCACCTGTGTCTGATTGTAGTAATTGGCGTGGAGACCGGATAAAAGCCGCCGTGGAACGGCAGTTCAGAGAGAGACGGAGTGAAGACTCGAGCGCACGAGCTGTCAGAGAGAAACAGTCGGAACGAATACAGAGAGTGATCGCGGAGACGAACGAGAGAGTTGATGTTTCCGGGTGACGCAGAGTGCGCACCTGTGTGAGTTTATCTGTCTTAAATAAACATACCTGAGTCTTCACGAGCCAACCCTGTCCGCTTCCTTCCTTCCTACGAACTTTGTTACACTGGTTGCCGAAACCCGGGGAAGGAAGCCGGAACGCCGCTGCCATCATGTCCTCACCATCGGGATCGCCATTTGCGGATGTCATCCAGTCGCTCGCGGGACTCCACCAAGAACAACACAAAGCGCTGATGGACATGAGGGCAGACCAGGAGAGGAGATTTTGTGCCCTCGTCCAGAACCAGCGGGAGGACCGCGAGCTGTTCCGGAGCTGGATGGACCGGGAGGTTCGGGCCGGTGAGAATCCAACAGTCCCGGCCCCGCCCACCCACATGCCGGTACAGAAGATGGGGCCGCAGGATGACCCGGAGGCGTTCCTCGACCTCTTCGAAAAGACCGCGGCGGCATGTGGGTGGCCACAAACGGACTGGCCAGTGCGCCTCATCCCCCTGCTAACCGGGGAGGCGCAGTTGGCGGCGCAGCAGCTGCCAGTCCAGAACCTCCTGGTCTACGACGACCTGAAACGAGCCATCCTCTAGCGGGTCGGCCGGAGCCCCGAGCAGCACCGCCAGCGCTTCCGTTCACTGGAGCTGGGGGAGAACGGCCGGCCCTTCGTGATGGCTCGCCAGCTCCGGGACGCCTGCCGCAGATGGCTGTTGGCCGGGGAAGGCGGCGTCGACCATGTCATCGACCAGGTGGTGCTGGAGCAGTTTATTGCGCGGCTCCCTAAGGCGACCGCGCAGTGGGTCCAGTGCCACCGCCCGGCGTCGCTGGATCTGGCCATCCAACTCGCCGAGGACCAGATGGTGGCGTGCCATGGGGTTGGCGAACCCCTACCATCCGTCTCTCTCTCTCTCTCTTCCCCTTCTGTGTCTCCCCCTATCCTCCTTCCCAGGTCCCGTGCCGGCGTGGTTCCTCGAGCCCAGCCGCGATGGAGAGGGGGACCGGCACCGGAGTCGGCGGCCGGGAGAGCCCACGCCAGGGAGGCGGGGTCAGCCAGCCCGAGCTCCGCGCTCATGCCCGTTCCTCCGGGGTCTCCACGCCAATTCCTTGTCCCACTTCCTAAGCCTGGGCTGGAAGCCTGGGCCGGCCTGTTGGCGTTGCGGGGACCCGGGCCACTTCATCGACCGGTGTCCAGTGATGGAGGTGGGGACACTGGTCCGGGTTCCGGACGCCCCACAGGCTGCCCCCGATCAAGCTGGCGGGTACCAAATACCTGTGAGTATTAGGGGGGGTACTTATTGGGCTTTGGTGGATTCAGGATGTAACCAGACCTCGATCCATCAAAGCCTAATTCAGCCCGAGGCATTGGATAAGAGCTGCATGGTTCGGGTGAGGTGTGTACATGGGGATGTGGTGAAATACCCAGTAGTGCTGTTAACCATCCAATTTCGGGGGCAAAAGCATAAGGTGGAGGTGGCGGTTAACCCCCGCCTCCGGCATCCGCTGTTTTTGGGAACCAATTGGCCAGCGTTTAAAATTTTATTGGGAGTTTTGTGTGTGGATGCTTCCTGCGGAAAAGAGAAGCCGGAGGGGGAGGCGGCCGTGCGAACGGGAGAGGCTGAGCCAGGACCCGCTGAGGCGGCACCAGGGGAACGGAGCGCGGTCGAGAGGCTAATCCTCACGGAGCGTGATGATTTTCCCCTGGAGCAGTCCCAGGACGAGTCGCTGAAAAACGCGTTCAACCAGGTCCGTTCCATTGACGGCCGGCCTCTCCAGTCCGCACGGCCCCCTTCCTATCCCTATTTTGCTATATTAAAAGATAGGTTGTATCGAGTGACGCAGGACGCTCAGTCAAAACAAGATACAACCCAGTTGTTGGTACCAAAAAGCCGTCGGGAAATGCTTTTCCAGGCGGCTCACTGTAATCCTATGGCAGGGCATCTGGGTCAAGCAGCAACACTGAACCGTTTAATGGCCCGGTTTTTTTGGCCGGGCATTCACGAGAATGTACGCCGGTGGTGTGCGGCTTGTCGTGAATGTCAGTTAGTGAATCCCCTGGCCTCCCCAAAAGCGCCTTTGCGCCCCCTTCCGCTAATGCAGGTCCCCTTCGAAAGAATTGGTATGGACCTCATCGGGCCATTGGAACGGTCAGCACGAGGGCATCGGTTTGCATTGGTTCTAGTGGATTATGCAACCCGATACCCGGAAGCAGTGGCGCTCCGCAACATTTCCGCAAAGAGTGTAGCGGAGGCTCTGTTTAGTATGATCTCCCGGGTGGGAATCCCGAAAGAGATTCTCACCGATCAGGGCACGGCGTTTATGTCACGAACCATTCGCGAACTTTATGAGTTGTTGGGAATTAAATCGATTCGCACCAGCGTCTATCACCCACAAACGGACGGCCTGGTGGAACGATTTAATCGTACGTTGAAAACAATGATTCGAAAGTTCGTTCACGAAGACGCCAAAAATTGGGACAAATGGCTGGAACCCCTTTTGTTCGCTGTGCGCGAGGTCCCGCAAGCCTCCACGGGGTTTTCCCCCTTCGAGCTCCTGTACGGCCGCCAGCCCCGCGGGGTTTTGGACGTCCTGAGGGAGACTTGGGAGGAGGGACCTTCGGAGAGTAAAAATGAAATTCAGCATGTGCTGGACCTGAGAACAAAACTCCACACGTTGGGGCAGCTCTCCATGGAGAATTTGTTACAGGCCCAGGACAAGCAAAGCCGGCTATACAATCGGGGGGCCAGATTACGCAATTTCACGCCGGGAGATAAAAGTACTTGTGTTACTCCCTACCTCTAGCTCCAAATTACTCGCCAAGTGGCAAGGACCATTTGAGGTCACACGGCAGGTAGGGGATCTCAATTATGAGGTGGTTCGAACGGATCGGAGCGGGGCATGTCAGATTTATCACCTCAACCTCCTTAAGAAATGGAACGAGGTCGAGCCGGTGATGCTGGCGACGGTAGTAGGTAACGAGGAAGATCTCGGGCCAGAGGCGAGCCTCAAAGTTCCATCACTCACTCTGGCCCCGGGGGGGGATCACCTCTCACCCTCCCAGCTCACCGATGTAGCCCGGTTGCAGAGAGAATTTGCGGACGTGTTCTCGCCCCGGCCCGGTCGAACCAACCATATTCAACACCATATTGAGACCGAGCCGGGCGTGGTAGTGCGCAGCCGGCCGTATCGTTTACCGGAGCACAAGAAAAAGGTGGTCCAGTCAGAATTAGAGGCGATGCTAGAGATGGGAGTAATAGAAGAGTCCCGCAGTGACTGGGCAAGCCCGATCGTTTTGGTACCGAAAACAGACGGCTCGGTCCGATTCTGCGTGGATTATCGCAAGGTGAATGCGGTGTCGAAATTCGACGCCTATCCAATGCCGCGGGTTGACGAGTTGCTTGATCGGCTGGGTACCGCTCGCTTTTATTCGACGCTGGACTTAACTAAAGGATATTGGCAGATCCCCTTATCACCGTTATCCAAAGAAAAGTCAGCCTTCACAACGCCGTTTGGATTGCACCAATTTGTCACGCTTCCGTTTGGGTTGTTCGGGGCGCCCGCTACCTTTCAGCGCCTCATGGACAAAATCCTCCGACCGCACACCGCATACGCCGCTGCCTACCTGGATGACATCATCATCTACAGTCAGGACTGGCAGCGGCACATGGTGCACCTGCGGGAGGTGCTGAGAGCGCTGAGGGGAGCGGGACTAACGGCCAACCCAAAGAAGTGTGCGATTGGGCGGGTGGAGGTGCGTTATCTGGGTTTCCACTTGGGTCACGGACAGGTGCGTCCCCAAATTGATAAGACGGCAGCTATTGCGGCCTGCCCGAGACCCAAGACCAAAAAGGAGGTGAGGCAGTTCCTGGGGCTGGCGGGATATTACAGGAGGTTTGTTCCTGACTATTCGGAGCTCACCAGCCCGCTGACTGACCTCACTAAAAAGGAGGTCCCAGATACGGTCCCGTGGACGGAGCGGTGCCAGCAGGTTTTCACCCAGGTAAAGGCTGCTCTGTGTGGCGGGCCGCTATTACACTCTCCTGACTTTTCTCTCCCCTTCTTGCTGCAGACGGACGCGTCGGACCGGGGGCTGGGAGCTGTCCTGACCCAGGAGATAGGGGGTGAGGAGCGCCCGGTGCTGTACATCAGTCGGAAGCTCTCTAAGAGAGAGACGATGTACAGCACCATTGAGAAGGAGTGTTTGGCGATCTGGTGGGCGGTCCTCACCCTCCGCTATTATCTCCTGGGACGGGAATTCACCCTCTGTTCGGACCACGCCCCCTTGCAGTGGCTCCACCGCATGAAGGATACCAACGCGCGGATCACCCGTTGGTATCTGGCATTACAGCCCTTCAAATTCAAGGTGATCCACAGGCCGGGGACGCAGATGACTGTAGCCGACTTCCTCTCCAGGAATGGGGGGGGGGGGGCTGCAGGCCGGAGGGCTTCCCGGCCTGAGTCGGGCGGTGGGGGTATGTGGCGAGGGGGGCGTGGTTCAGCGAAGTCTGCAGCGGGAGAAAGACTCAGGAGACAGCGGTAAGTAAGTGGGTCAAGTGCAAAATGAGGATCACCTGTGTCTGATTGTAGTAATTGGCGTGGAGACCGGATAAAAGCCGCCGTGGAACGGCAGTTCAGAGAGAGACGGAGTGAAGACTCGAGCGCACGAGCTGTCAGAGAGAAACAGTCGGAACGAATACAGAGAGTGATCGCGGAGACGAACGAGAGAGTTGATGTTTCCGGGTGACGCAGAGTGCGCACCTGTGTGAGTTTATCTGTCTTAAATAAACATACCTGAGTCTTCACGAGCCAACCCTGTCCGCTTCCTTCCTTCCTACGAACTTTGTTACAGTAACATTTTAAACAATATCTCAATGAACACAAAAACATTTTCCAAAATGTTGACAAGACTAAGTTTTATATAACATCGGTTTAACTTATAACATGAAAGTAAGGTTAATAATATAACTTAGAGAACAACATTTTCAGTTTAACTCAAATTAGGGTGATGCAAAAATGAGTACACCCCACTGAAAGTCTCTGGAGCAAAGCTAAATTTTAGACTACAAATGTCTAATTTAACAAGAATTCATGAGTCTAATAATTCATTACACAGGTGACAGTTGACTATAAAAGGGTGTTACTTAAAGAAAACCCCTTCCCATTTCATGCTGTCAGCAATGGCACCACATGGAAGAGAAATGTCACAAGACCTACGAAGAATAATTTCTTTACACAAGAAAGGTGAAGGCTACAAGAAGATCAGCAAAGCTTTACTTATCAGTCAGAATACTGTAGCAAAAGTGGTACAAACATTTAAAAAAGATGGAACTGCAACCATCTCACAGAGATGTCCAAGTCGTCCACAGAAGTTAACACCTCGTCAGGAGCGTCTTCTGATGAGAAGGGTTGAAGAAAATCGACATGCAAGTTCACTGCAGTTATCTAAAGAAGTAGAAAGCCAAACTGGGGTGACTATTTCCCGTGACACAATACGCAGTACACTGCAGAGGAATGGCATGCATGGGTGCCGTCCACGAAAGAAGCCTCTCCTAAAGCCCAGGCACAAAAAAGCCCACCTAGAGTTTGCCAGGGCCCATGCTGACAAAGATGAAGACTACTGGGACTCTATACTCTGGAGTGATGAGACCAAGATAAATATTTTTGGAACTGATGGCTTCAAAACTGTATGGCGTCGCAAAGGTGAGGAATACAAAGAAAAATGCATGGTGCCTACAGTGAAACATGGTGGTGGCAGTGTCCTTATGTGGGGCTGCATGAGTGCTGCTGGTGTCGGGGAGCTGCATTTCATTGATGGCATCATGAATTCACAAATGTACTGCTCTATACTGAAAGAGAAGATGCTACCATCACTCCATGCCCTTGGTCGTCGTGCACTTTTCCAACATGACAATGATCCTAAACACACATCTAAGGCCACTGTTGGATTTCTGAAGAAGAACAGGATGAAAGTCATTCAGTGGCCAAGTATGTCTCCTGATCTGAACCCAATCGAAATCCTATGGGGAATTCTGAAGAGACAAGTTGAGCATCACTCTCCATCCAGCATCCAATCTCTAAAAGAGGTCATTCTTGAAGAATGGAAAAACATAGATCTGGCAAAATGTCGCCAACTTGTTAATTCCATGCCTAGAAGACTTGGTGTTGTCATTAAAAATCATGGAGGCCATACAAAGTACTAGATTTAGTAGTTTTTGTTGTGGGGTGTACTCATTTTTGCATCACCATAATTTGAGTAAAACTGAAAAATGTGTAATCTAAGTTATATTATTAACCTTACTTTCATGTTATAAGTTAAACAGATGTTATATTAAACTTAGTCTTGTCAACATTTTGGAAATGTTTTTTGTGTTCATTGAGATATTGTTTAAAATTTTACTTTTCAAAGGGGGTGTACTCATTTACGCTGAGCACTGTATATATGTTACAATAAAGCAACAATTCTGAAATACGTTGATGGTTGTATCTCTTATCTCAGTATTGCTGTCAGTGTTGTATAAGGGCGTTTTATGTATAATAGTAACCCTAGA
>CM049816.1:64044112-64069112 GCA_027422435.1 Schizopygopsis pylzovi
GAGTGCTATCTCGGACACCGTCATCAATCCATAATTTGTAACAAAATTAGTGATAAATATCTATTTGGGAGTCGTGGACCTTTCCAGCGATGTATAGTTAGTTATGATTTAACTGTAATATAGTAGTAAAGTACGGTAATAATGATCTACCAGTGGGACGGTAACAGCTAAGGGGTTAAAAAATGTGGTTAAACATAAAAAAAATCATATTTTTGATATTAATTGTTTGCATTGAGACAAATACTGATATTAAAATGTTTCTGTATTTTATTCCTTCTTGTAATAATGTGATATTTAGGGAATTGCATTGAAGTCAATTTGACCCGCTCCATCAGAACCGTACCCAGAAATCAAACACAATAAAAGGGTTATTAATATGGCACATATGTATGATTGTGAATAATATTGGCTTGATGATTAGTTTGAGTCATAAAATATGATTTCTTGAAAGTTCAGAAGAATTGCTTTAACGCTAATTTCTCAAAATCTGTGTTCTGAAGAAAAGTCATATTTTAAATTTTTGAAGAACTGATGTCTAATTAATATCAATTTGTACATTTTCATACGATCTGATGACTTTATTAGCTTTCTTACTGTACAGTTAACACTTACTTAAATTTCATATTTAAGATATAGGTTTCATGAGTAATTAGATGATTGTACAATTTGTTGCCAAACGTCATTATTTAATTTTTTTACGATTTTAATAATTTCATTGTTGTGAACTACAAGTCCATATTATATGTAAAAAGTGTCTTAAAACCGTGATTTCTTGTACCAATTACTCTATTATTCCCATCATGTATCAAAATGTTCATTTTATTTATAAAAGCTCTAAATAGTCATTTAATAATTCTACAACATTAAATTAATTGTCCATAAATCTAGCTAATTTGCCCGTAACCGAGTTGACAAACAATACCATACTGACATCTGTTCTTTCATTAATAGTGAAAAAAAGCTTGTGTTTGCCATGCACTGAATTATTAAAATATAATATGTTTTAACTTTCTGCCAAATATATCTTCGATTATAGAATCACCCAAATGATGACAGAATTATACATTTTTGGGTGAACTGTTCCTTTAAATTAGAAAGCACCATCAGTATGAGTGTGCTGCACTTGAGCGACTGGACGCTGTGGAGGTTAATATAGAGGACATGCTCACACATGCTTCTCGAACCAGTGTTCACTTCGCTTAAACCCGATAAAATGCTCCGCCACAGGAACATCATGACACAAAACACTGTGCAGCAGATCAGAGGCGCTTTCACAACACGAGCCACACCCTTCCGTTCAGCTTCCTTCTGCTTTCTGAGTGTGTGTGAGAGAGAGAGAGAGAGAGAGAGAGAGAGAGAGAGAGAGAGAGAGAGAGAAAGTGTGTGTGTGTGTGTGTGTGTGTGTGAGAGAGTGTGTGAGAGAGACAGAGTGTGTGTGTGTGTGTGTGTGTGTGTGTTTGTCTTACCTTCAGACATGAGGAACCCGACATCACCTCACCAACCAACACCTGCAGCAACAAGAGTGTGTGTGTGTGTGTGTGTGTGTGTGTGTGCGCGCGTGAGAGTGTGTGTGTGTGTGTTTGCTCAGGTATCAGGAGGCACAGATGATTAGCCTCAGTGTTCATGAATTAATGATGATGATTGAAATGAATGAGGAAAACAGTGTGTGACACGGACTAGTTTATTTGACACTTTACAGCAGATCAACACACATTCAGACTGACTCAGTCCATCACTGCAGAGAACACAGTCATAAATACAAGCTCATATGAGGAGGAATCAAGCGTCTCGTTAAGGCTCGGATCCGTTGGCGCGGCTGGTGAAGATCTGGATCTGCGGCGCCGGCCCTGAACCGTGCATAGCGGAAGAGCTTTCATGAGCGCATCACTGGATTCGAGCATCAGACTGTCCAATCAGAGCTCAGGACGCGGGTTCATCGTCTTCCTCCAACTCGTCCGTGATCATCAGCGAGAGCTCAGTGAAGCTCGGCCGCTCGTCTGCTTTCTGACAAACACACACACGCACACACACACATTTTCAGCAACACACAACATTCTAGTTTTCGTGAGATGAGAGGGATAAACATCACACATACCCCCTTTCCACCAGCAGGAACCAGGTGCTGGTTCAGAGCCAGTGCTATTGCCAGCTCTTAGTTGGTACGACTGGCGAGCCCTTTAAGAACCGGTTGCTTTTCCACAGGCTAGAGAGCCAATACAGAGCCAAGTCTTACGTCAATGAATAGTGCGGCCGCGGCAGCACCAAACACAACAGACTTGTTCGAGGTGCATCGCGCCACGCAGATCGATCGATCCGCACACAACACACTAAAGCACCGTGAGAGCGATCCAAAAGCTTAAAGAGCCGTCTGCTTTCAGTCGCTCCCGCAGCACCAGCCGGTCCGTGCAGCGCCGGTCCATCCCAAAACAAACTAGCAACAATGGTGGACGTTGCGTTGCTATTGATATTCATGGCTTTGCAAACCTACATCGGCATCCAAACACGGCGAATCCAACGTGTTCGTGTTTAAATGCTATTTCAAATATGGTCTTGTTGAGGGTCACGGTAACCCTGACGCAAGCGGTTCTTGCTTCTAGCCCAGCAATGTTTTGGTGCTACTTACGAACCGCTTTTCTTGGTTCAGAGCTGGTGCTTTGGGTGTCGAAAGATAAAGAACCGGTTTGAAACTAGGCTCTGGATCTGAACCAGCACTGGAACTGCCTTGGTGGAAAAGGGATAACACACACAGGATACAAACTTGTTCAATTTCATTCATATACAAGTGAATGTGAATTTCGGGTCACGGTTAACAAATTTACAACATAAAAATTTTAAATAACTAAAAGAGTGATCAAATCAAAGAAATGCGAAACAATCAGCTAAAGACAATTTCTAATATCCTTCATTTGTAAGTCATTGGGCCACATTCATGAAATAATCGAAAATACATTCAGGTGTAAAATCTGCCCTCACAAATCCTTTTTAAAATCTCTGAATTGATAGTTAAATGTCAGTGAATTCCAATCACTCATAATAGTGTGCACGTTCACGCTTATTAATGATAGGCATAAACCCGCCCATGAATTACGTGCACAGGACCACGGTTTGATTTCCTCAGGTTTGGCTCCAGTAATTTACACAAATGCCTATTACAAAAAAAGACATTTCCATTTGCATAACTATTAATGATTGCATGAAAGAGTCAAGCATTATTATGGCGAAGCGTGTTATCAAATGCAGTTTACCTAAATGAAGACAAAACTCTTAAGCACCACTTGTGTGTGATTTGGAGCAGGTGTATGTTTGGAAAATACAAACACTTTCATGAGTAATTTACATTAGAATAAATTAACAAACAATTCACCTTATAATGCGTCATGATGGTGTTTGATGAGTGTAAATAAATCCTGAACACACACTGAGGTCCCTAATGTCAGTGAGGCTGTGAATAACTCGTTACCTCCATCCAGCACATCTTCATGGTGCTGTAGATGTGCGGAGACGCTTTCTGGGGCCGATAGAGCCGGTGTCCCTGAGTGACCATCATCACCACCTCGTGGTTCTGATTGTGTTCGAAAGGCATCTTCCCCTCTGTGAACACCTCCCACATTAGCACACCTGAGGAGCACACCATCATCGTTACTATCATCATCACCACCATTATCAACATCATCTCTATCATCATCACCATCACCACCATTACCATCATCATCAGCATTATCATCATCATCATCACCATCATTATCATCATCATCACCACCACCACCACCACCACCACCATCATCATCATCATCATCACCACATTACCATCATCATCACATCATCATCATCAGCATTATCATCATCATCATCACCATCATTATCATCATCATCATCATCAGCAGCATTCATCATCATCACCACCATTATCAACATCATCTCTATCATCATCATCATCATCACCACCATCATCATCATCAGCATCATCATCATCATCATCATCACCACCATTATCAACATCATCTCTATCATCATCATCACCATCACCATCAGCATTATCATCATCACCATCATCACCATCATCATCATCATCACCACCATTATCAACATCATCTCTATCATCATCATCATCATCACCATCACCATCAGCATTATCATCATCACCATCATCATCGTCATCACCATCATCATCACCACCATAATCATCATCATCACCACCATCATCATCATCACCATCATTATCATCATCATCACATCACCATCTTCATCATCATCACTATAATTATCGTCATCACATCATCTTCATCATCCTCACATCACAATCGTCACCACCATAATTATCATCACCATCATCATCATCATCACCATCATTATCATCATCATCATCATCACCACCACCATCATCATCATCATCATCATCATCATCATCATCATCATCATCAGCATTATCATTATCATCACCACCATTATCAACATCATCATCTCATCATCATCATCATCATCACCATAATCACCATCACATCATCACCACCATAATCATCATCACCATCATTACTCATCATCACATCATCCATCACCATCATCATCATCACCATCATCATCACTCACCATCATCATCATCATCATCATCATCATCATCATCATCATCACCATCTTCATCTACCATCATCTCACCACCATCATCATCATCACTCATCATCATCATCATCAATCATCATCACCATCATATCGCTCATCATCATCATCACATCATCATCTTCATCATCATCACCATCTTCATCACATCACCATCATCATCATCATCATCACATCACCACCATTCTTCATCATCATCATCACCATCACAATCGCCATCATCATCATCACATCACCATCTTCATCATCATCACCACCTTCATCCTCACCATCATCATCGCCACATCATCACCATCTTGCATAATCATCATTATCACATCACCATCTTCATCATCATCACCATAATTATCGTCATCACATCATCTTCATCACCATCATCATCCTCATCATCACCACCATAATTATCATCATCATCACCACATTATCCTCACCATCATCATCATCATCATCACCATCCTCACCATCATCATCATCATCACCACCATCCTCACCATAATTATCGTCATCACATCATCACCATCTTCATCATCATCATCATCATCACCATAATTATCGCCATCACATCATCACCATCTTCATCATCACCACCATCATTATCATCATCACCATCATCATAATCATTATCACCGTATTCACCACCATCACTATCACACCACCATTATCCTAATCATTATAATCATATTCATCACCACCATCATTATTACCATCATCATCACATCACCATCTTCTTCATCATCATCATCACACATCATCACCATCTTCATAATCATCATTATCACATCACCATCTTCATCATCATCACCATAATTATCGTCATCACATCATCTTCATCAACATCATCACCACCATCATCATCATCATCCTCATCATCACCACCATAATTATCATCACCACATCATCCTCACCATCATCACCACCATCATCATCATCATCACCATCCTCACCGTCCTCACCACCAACAGTCTTACTCTATAATTGATCGTCATCACATCATCACCATCTTCATCATCATCACCATAATTATCGTCATCACATCATCACCATCTTCATCATCACCATCATTATCATCATCACCATCATCACCATCATCATAATCATTATCACCATAATCATCATAATCACCACCATCACTATCACACCACCATTATCCTAATCATTATAATCATCATCATCACCACCATCATTATTACCATAATCATCACCATCACACCCCCATCATCATCATCATCATCACCACATCATCATCATCACAAGCTGATATACAGACGCTACTGACCGAACGACCAGACATCAGATTTGCTGCTGTATTTGCAGAAGTTGAAGACTTCTGGCGCAGACCACTTGACGGGGAACTTGGCTCCGGAGGAACTCCAGTACTGATCGTCCAGAACATACCTTCAGGAGAACACAGACATGATGAAGTCCTACCATCACTAGTGTTTCTTTAGCTACAGTCACAGCACTGTACTGTCCATTTACACAGACTCTGACTAATATACTATATTTAGATTCAATAATATTTATTCTTTCTTATTTTTATTTTGAGGGGATTTCACAGTACAAGACAGTGGAAATACTGCAGCATTTATATCTATATACTGTAAAATAATACAAACATTAGGAAATCTATTTGGTAACACAAAGTAGTTTTAATACATTAATTATGCACCTTATTATGATCTCATGAATAACTGTAACCACAGTTATAATACATTATAACACTGATATATTCGTTGTTATTATAATTCAAAAATGATATTGCATTTTAACTTTGGTTACAATTATTTATGATTAAGTTAAATATATAGCAAGGTATTTAAAATGCAGGTTAAACCTTTTGATAACGATTCCGACTCTTAACCATTAGGCCACGACTTATATGACATTAAACATGAATTATAAAGAAGACGTTCCGATACCTGGTCATGCCGAAGTCGGAGACCTTGACCACCAGCGAACTGTTGACCAGGCAGTTTCTGGCCGCCTGAAAAACACCAGAGAAGTGGAAATAATCCAAGAGGAACCACAGGTACAGTCCAGACACAATCACACACACCGACATTCACTGCATATCGTGTTGTTTACCAAGCATCACAACGGTCTGAAGCAAAGTGTACATGCGTTGTGGACCCGCCCATAGGCGCATATTACTAAAGCGCTCATTAAATAACAAAAAATACTGCGCCATTGACTTTAGACCAGGTTCTAGTTGGTCAGTGGTGCAGTTTATTTCAGTTCCCTCAAAATAACAACGCCTGAACACACCTTGTTTTCAGACCAGCACGACCCATGGGCGCACTGATGGGCGCAAATGCATTTGCTATTTATATAATGTGGCAATGGACGTGAAAATTATTACTGCGTTGGACTGAAACTAGCTAAAAACACCTGCGGCGTATTATTATGATTTTTGAAGATCATGTGACACTGAAGACTGGAGTGATGATGCTGAAAATACAGCTTTGATCACGGAAATATATGACAGTTTAACACATATTCACATAGAAAACTGCTGATTTACATTATAATAATATTTCATTGTTTTTTAGGGTGGGGAATCGAAAATCAAGTCAAATTCCAGAATGGGATACTTAAAGTCAGAAATCGGATTTTGCTCATCTTTTAAAAATTAATCCAGTAATGAAACGAGTGAATCTTGAGTGAGTCATTGAATCATTAATTCAAGAGATTCATTCAAAAACACTGATTCATCCAGTAATGAAACGAGTCAATCTTGAGTGAGTCATTGAATCATTCATTCAAGAGATTCGTTCAAAAACACTGATTCATCCAGTAATGAAACGAGTGAATCTTGAGTGAATAAATGAATCATTCACTCAAGAGATTGATTCAAAAACACTGATTCATCCAGTAATGAAACGAGTCAATCTTGAATGAGTCATTGAATCATTCATTTAAGAGATTCATTCAAAAACACTGATTCAACCAGTAACGAAACGAGTCAATCTTAAGTGAGTCATTGAATCATTCATTCAAGAGATTGATTCAAAAACACTGATTCATCCAGTAATGAAACGAGTCAATCTTAAGTGAGTCATTGAATCATTCATTCAAGAGATTGATTCAAAAACACTGATTCATCCAGAAATGAAACGAGTCAATCTTGAGTGAGTCATTGAATCATTCATTCAAGAGATTGATTCAAAAACACTGATTCATCCAGTAATGAAACGAGTCAATCTTAATTGAATCAATGAATCATTCATTTAAGAGATTCATTCAAAAACACTGATTCAACCAGTAACGAAACGAGTCAATCTTAAGGGAGTCATTAAATCATTCATTCAAGAGATTGATTCAAAAACACTGATTCATCCAGAAATGAAACGAGTCAATCTTGACTGAGTCATTGAATCCTTCATTCAAGAGATTGATTCAAAAACACTGATTAATCAAGTAATGAAATTAGTCAATCTTGAGTGAGTCATTGAATCATTCATTCAAGAGATTGATTCAAAAACACTGATTCATCCAGAAATGAAACGACGAGTCAATTTCGAGTGAATCATTGAATCATTCATTCAAGAGATCGATTCAAAAACACTGATTCATCCAGAAATGAAACAAGTCAATCTGGAGTGAGTCATTGAATCATTAATTCAAGAGATTCATTCAAAAACACTGATTCATCCAGAAATGAAATGACGAGTCAATTTCGAGTGAATCATTAAATCATTCATTCAAGAGATTCATTCAAAAACACTGATTCATCCAGTAATGAAACGAGTCAATCTTGAGTGAGTCATTGAATCATTCATTCAAGAGATTGATTCAAAAACACTGATTCATCCAGTAATGAAACGAGTCAATCTTAATTGAATCAATGAATCATTCACTCAGGAGATTGATTCAAAAACACTGATTAATCCAGTAATGAAACGAGTCAATCTTGAATGAGTCATTGAATCATTCATTTAAGAGATTCATTCAAAAACACTGATTCAACCAGTAACGAAACGAGTCAATCTTAAGGGAGTCATTGAATCATTCATTCAAGAGATTGATTCAAAAACACTGATTCATCCAGTAATGAAACGAGTCAATCTTAAGTGAGTCATTGAATCATTCATTCAAGAGATTGATTCAAAAACACTGATTAATCAAGTAATGAAATTAGTCAATCTTGAGTGAGTCATTGAATCATTCATTCAAGAGATTGATTCAAAAACACTGATTCATCCAGAAATGAAACGAGTCAATCTTGAGTGAGTCATTCAATCATTCATTCAAGAGATTCATTCAAAAACACTGATTCATCCAGAAATGAAACGAGTCAATCTCGAGAGACTCATTGAATCATTCATTCAAGAGATTGATTCAAAAGCACTGATTCATCCAATAATGAAACGAGTCAATCTCGAGTGAGTCAGTGAATCATTCATTCAAGAGATTGATTCAAAAACACTGATTCATCCAGAAATGAAACGACGAGTCAATTTCGAGTGAATCATTGAATCATTCATTCAAGAGATCGATTCAAAAACACTGATTCATCCAGAAAGGAAACAAGTCAATCTGGAGTGAGTCATTGAATCATTAATTCAAGAGATTCATTCAAAAACACTGATTCATCCAGTAATGAAACGAGTCAATCTTGAGTGAGTCATTAAATCATTCATTCAAGAGATTGATTCAAAAGCACTGATTCATCCAATAATGAAACGAGTCAATCTCGAGTGAGTCAGTGAATCATTCATTCAAGAGATTGATTCAAAAACACTGATTCATCCAGAAATGAAACGACGAGTCAATCTTGAGTGAGTCATTAAATCATTCATTCAAGAGATTCATTCAAAAACACTGATTCATCCAGTAATGAAACGAGTCAATCTTGAGTGAGTCATGTGCGTGTGTGTTCTGACCAGGTCTCTGTGGATGAAGCCGTTCTGCTCCAGATGCTGCATGCCCTGGCTGACGTCGTGGCAGATTCCCAGCAGGTCCTGTGATTCCAGCTTTCCTCGGCGCTGACGCAGATAGTTGAGCAGGCAGCCCAGCTCCATGAACTCCG
Organism: Schizopygopsis pylzovi; assembly: GCA_027422435.1. NCBI lineage: Eukaryota > Metazoa > Chordata > Actinopteri > Cypriniformes > Cyprinidae > Schizopygopsis > Schizopygopsis pylzovi. The sequence goes on from CM049816.1 coordinate 64,053,756, forward strand.
TCACTAGATAAATGGGCTTCTGCTGCGTGCAAACACCGTACAGCTGCACCAGGTTCCGGTGAGACAGGTTCCTGAGAGCACAGGACAGACGTGAGGAACAGTGATGTTCATGTCTGTGTGTGTGTGTGTGTGTGTGAGATGCCTACATCATGATCTTGGCTTCCTCGATGAAATCATCTTCACTCATGGCTCCTTCCCTGATGGTTTTAATGGCCACTTTATGCTGCGCTCTCCATTTTCCCAGCCGCACCACTCCAAACTGACCGCTGCCCAGCTCCTTCATGAAGGTCAGCTCCGACGGGTTGATCTCCCATTTATCTGCACACACACACACATCGCTGCATCATCATGCTCCCAAACACAAGTCAAACTCCTTTCCATTAAACTTCACGCTTCAATAAGTTAGCAAGTTCTCATCTTCATGTTTGAAGTTTTGAGCAGATATCAAGTCAAACTCAGTAAGAGTGTGTTGAGGGTGTGTTTTCCAGCCGTTAGTGTGTGTTACCGTAGCTGAATCCTGCTGTTTTAGGAGCTTCTCTCGTCTGATCGCCGACCGGATGACGGAGCCTGGAAACAAGACCTACACACACACACACACACACGCACGCACGCACACATACACTGTTTCCTATTTTTCTCTGCAGTAAGATATGGCAAAGCAGACACATTTTTGTGTAAATGTGTGTGTGGGTGTGCGTGCATGCGCGCATGTGTATGTGTGTGTGAGTGTGTGTGTGTGTGTGTGTGTGTGTGTACATGTGTATGTGCGAGCGTGTGTGTGTGTGTGTGTGTGTGTGTCTGTGCACGCGTATGTGTGCCTGTGTGTGTGTGTGTGTGTGTGTGTGTGCGAGTGTCTGTGTGCGTGTGTTTGTGTACAAATACAAATACAAATTAAGCTCAGATGAGCTTTATTTGTCACATACACAATTATACAGAGTATAATGAGGAGTGAAATGTGTTCTCTGCATTTAACCCATCCAAGTGCACACACTTGGAGCAGTGGGCAGCCAGTCGTGGACTTCCTGCCGGAGCCGGGATTCGAACCCACAACCTTGGGTTACCTCGGGTTTCAAGTCCAACGCTCTATCCACTAGGCCACGTGTGTGTGTCTGTGTGCGTGCATGTGCGCGTATGTGTGCGTATGCGGTGTGTGTGTGTGTGGTACCTGCGGCATTGTGTTTGTGGTACTCTATGAGTTCAGGAATGCTGCTGAAGATGTATTTCTCTGCCAGGTAAAACTGTTTTGGTGAGCTGTTTGTTTCTTTAATCTGGTAATGTCTGACTGTAGGTGCTCCGTCCCTGAAAACCAGGAAAGATCATCTCATCACAAACAACACACACCATCAGAACCACATCACGTGTGTGTGTGTATGTGTGTGTGTGTCTAACCCTGTGTTCCTGGTGTATAGTGACACGGTGTACGTCCCTGTATTGCTGGACACTCGAACCATAAAACCACCATCTTTAGCCTAAACACACACATATTAATAAAGAGTGTTTAACACCCATATCGTTTTAAACAGTCACACTAATGCACACACACACACACACACACTCTCTCTCTCTCACACACACACACACACACACACACACACACACACACACACACACACACACACACACACACACACACACACTCTCTCTCTCTCTCACACACACACACACCTCTTTCCTGAGCTGCTCTTCAGCTTTGTTGCGATTCACATTTGTACAAAACCATCTGAAACACAAAACACACAAATAAATGAAGTTTACAATCTGGCCATAAAATACAACTCTAAGAAAACATACAGCAACTTATGAGAACTCTGTTATCTTATTGGTAACTCTTTATTTTAAGGTGTCTTTGTTACACGGTACATGTACTTACTATTATAATAACATTATTTAATTAATTAACATATAATTATATGCAAGTAATCCTAACCGTATAGTAAGTACACGTAGTCAATTAATATTACTCGGTACTTAAATACAAAAAATTACACTGTAACAAGGACACCTTAAAACAAAGTGTAACTCAAACATTCAACCGCTCATATGTTTGGACACACGTGAACATGCCAACATCATCTGAAGTGGATGATTCGTATGAAATCTACACAGAAAGAAACCACTTTCACTCAGAAATGATTAGTAAATGTAACAAATAATTGCCAAAACTCAGCAAGTAACACAATTAACTAAACTTGAGAGTTGTAGGTAGAAAAACAGAAATAGTATTTTCTTGTAAAACATAACACAATAATATAATAGAGATATTTTTTTACAGTGTAGATGAAGCAACAGCTCAAATATAATATGATTCCATAAGAGTTTCATCACTGCGCTGTTACAGTAATGAAGAATGAGCAGATGCGCCTCTGATTCACTCACATGAACTGCTCCAGCGTGTCTGATTCCTTCTGTGTCACGTAGTTGCTCGGAACATAGCCCTCATCTCTGCAACACACACACACACAAACACACACACAGACACAGACACAGACACAGACACAGACACAGACACAGCACACAGACAACAGACAGACAGACGAACACAGAGCAGAGCACACAGACAACAACACAGACACAGACACCAGACAGACACACAGACAGACACACACACAGACACCAGACACAGACACAGACACACAGACACAGAGAGACACAGAGAGACACACACACACACAGACACAGACACACAGACACACACACAGACACACAGACACAGACAGACACACACACACACACAAACACAGACACAGACACAGAGAGACACAGAGAGACACACACACACAGACACAGACACAGACAGACACACAGACACACACACAGACACACACACACACACACACACACAACACACACACACACACACACACAGACAGACAGACAGACAGACAGGCACAGACACACAGACAGACACAGACACAGACACAGACAGACACAGACACAGACAGACACACACACACACACACACACACACACACAAAGACACAGACAGACACACACACACAGACACAGACACAGACACACACACACACAAAGACACAGACACACAGATACACAGATACACAGACACACAGACACAGGCACAGACACACACATACACAGACAGACAGACACAGGCACACAGACAGACACAGACACAGGCACAGACACACAGAGACACAGACACACACACACACACACACACACACACACACACACACACACACAACACACACACACAGAGAGACACACAGACACACACAGATACACAGACACACAGACACACAGACACACAGACACACACACACACACACACACACACACACACACACAGAGACACACAGACACACACACACAGACGCACGCACGCACACACACACAACAAGATTAACTGACTGACATGAACATCCGACTATTTAGAGAAGATCAGATTAAAATTTGATGACATTTTCAAAACACATTTTTCACTGAAAACCAAGCGAGCATCACTGGACTTTAGGACAAATTATGTGAGGGATTATACGCAACTAATACAGAAGATTCAAACACTCACTGATGCTCCGAAGGAAAAAACATTCATTAAGAGCCAGGGGGTGAAAACTTTTGAAAAGAATGGAGATGTATACATTTATGTAATTTTGCCTAAATATCATTTTTTATTTTATTTTGTACTGCCCTTCAGAGGCTACAGAAGATGTTTCCCAGAAGACAAAATATGTCCAATTTACCCTGATCTTCAAATTCAGCGTGTGGTGTTTTGAGCGCTTCAAAACACTGAATCATTTCGCGAAACAATTGGTTCAGTTGATTCGAAGCTTAGAAAAGGTTGGTTTCAGAGAATCAGACGCACCCATGTTTGTCCCGCGCTTTGTACCAGTTCATCTCACACTTCTCCACGATCACGTACTCCTCGCCCTTCCTCAGCGTCAAATCATGAGGCTCCAGCCCCTCGAAGTCATACAGAGCGATGACCACTTCCTCTCCAGGGCCCGCCTCTTCCTGTGCCGTCTCGTCTGCAGGTGGGGGGGGCGGTGGGGGCCGTCGCATCTGGGGTAGAAAGACTAATTGGTTGCACTTTATTTTGATAGTCCACTTTAGACATTCTACTAACAACATGTCAACTACATGTCAACTAATTATCATTAATTTATAACTACATGTCAACTAATTCTCAATCATTAGTAACTACATGTCAACTACATGTCAACTAATTATCATTCATTTATAAATACATGTCAACTACATGTCAACTAATTATCATTCATTTATAAATAAATTTCAACTACATGTCAACTAATTATCATTCATTTAGAAATACATGTAAACTACATGTCAACTAATTATCTTAATTTTCTACTATATTTACATTTACATTTAGTCATTTAGCAGATGCTTTTATCCAAAGCGACTTACAATTGCGACGAACAAATCATTCTACTACATATCAACTACATGTCAACTAATTCTCAATCATTAGTAACTACATGTCAACTAATTCTCAATCATTAGTAACTACATGTCAACTAATTCTCATTCATTTGTAACTACATGTCAACTACATGCCAACTAATTATCTTAATTTTCTACTACATGTCAACTACGTCAACTAATTCTCAATCATTTATAAATACATGTCAACTAATTCTCATTCATTTATAAATACATGTCAACTAATTCTCAATCATTTGTAACTACATGTCAACTAATTCTCAATCATTAGTAACTACATGTCAACTAATTATCTTAATTTTCTACTACATGTCAACTACGTCAACTAATTCTCAATCATTTATAAATACATGTCAACTAATTCTCAATCATTTATAAATACATGTCAACTAATTCTCAATCATTTATAAATACATGTCAACTAATTCTCAATCATTTATAAATACATGTCAACTAATTCTCATTCATTTGTAACTACATGTCTACTACATGTCAACTAATTATCTTAATTTTCTACTACATGTCAACTAATTCTCAATCATTAGTAACTACATGTCAACTTCATGTCAACTAATTATCTTAATTTGCTACTACATGTCTACTAACTCTCTGAGTAGACTGTTAGGGTAGGTTTAGGGTTAGTAGAATAAGTTGATATATACTTGCAAAGTTTCTCATAGTCAGTATGTTGTATGCTGTGGACTCATCAAAATACATTTACATTTAGTCATTTTGCAGACTATAAATGTTATAAAACATTTAACTATAAAATGAAGTGTAAGAAGATATTAAGCAGTCTACTAATACTCTAAGGACTGCTAGTTGACATGTAGTTTCAAAGTTACTTGCTGTTAGTAGAATGTCTAAAGTGGACTATCAAAATAAAGTGTTACCAACTAATTAATCGTGCTCAGATGGTTTGATGAAGTAAATGTGTTAGTCTGAGCTCACCATGCTGTTCTCGTCTCCAGGAACAAGAGGAAGAGGTTTGCGTGAAACTGTGAGATGAGAAATAAACATTTCTGTGATTGACTGAAAGCGGTTTAACGTCTTAATATGTCAACTTCCTGAGGGTTTTTTTAGCCACTTCCTGTGGGTAGCGCTAAAGCTTCTCACCAGCTGCGTGACCTCATCTCATCACGGACCGAATTATACTGATCCACACAACGATCAGTGTGCAACACAGGCACATTTTGGTTGGGTTGATAGTGAGAATGTTTAATGAGAGGCTAAACGAATGTAAATTAAGTGTGAAGGATTACATTGTAACCAGCGGCATCTAGCAGAATTGTGAATTTGAGTTTGATAATGCTTGTACAGACCCAATTAAATAAATAAAACATTCAAAAGATTAAATAAAAGGAAGTAACGAGCAATCTTTTATCTGTATTATGACATGAAACAATATGAGGGCGGGGCTTGTTTCTGTGCACCGTTTGTTGATTGGATGTTGAGATGTGGACCAGTGCTGTTTCAGTATCGATGAAACATTTAGAATCAGTTTTCATTTTTATATTTTCCATTTTAATTTTAGGTAAAATTTTTTTTAATTTTTTTGTAGCTTAAGGGCCAGATTTACTAAACAGGGCAAATTAGCGTAAGAGCATAATTCCATAAAAGCAGCGATGGGAGGGAAAATATAATTTCCATAATAACCAGAGTAATCTACTAATTACCGCCTGCTTTAAGACATGCTTTTTTTGGGCGTTAAATAATGGCGCTAATACCCGAGCGCAAACGTAAGTAAATCTCATTGTGTGATTCATTTTAGTACTCTACTCCCATAAATTTTGAGTCTTAAAGGAAAAACTTTTATAAATGCATATTCAATAAGATCAGATGCACAAATAACTGTCCACGCCCTTTCAGCATAATTATTATTTACTGTGTGTCGTTAGTAAATCCTGACAGTACTATTTTAACACCAAACGACGGTTTGCGCTGATGCAAGCTGATAGTAAATCTGGCCCTTAGAGGTGCTGTATGTACGTTTTTGACTCTACTAAATAAAAATACCATGCAGATATTTTAAAAAAACATGCTAAGTTAACATACTTGTTTATCTGAAAAGCAATGCTAGAGTCAGTTATTCTCCTTTGAAAATGTGTCGAATGATCTGTGAAACCCGCCCACTGCCAGTTTACCCAATTATATTTCATTTTACTTCAGTTAATGTTTATTTTATTTCAATAACAACATTTGTATGGTTTTAATTTTAGTTTAGTTAACATCCCTGATGTGGGCGTGGCTCTAAGAAATAGAGGTGGATCTAAATGTGAGCTTGCAGTGTATTTGAATAAAGGGGCGAAGTTTAAAAACACAAAATGATTGGAGGAACTCCAGAGGATTTTAATAAAGGGGCGGAGTTTAAAAACACTAAATGGTTGGAGAAACTACAGTGGATTTTAAAGGGGCGGAGTTTAAAAACACTAAATGATTGGAGAAACTAGTGGATTTTAATAAAGGGGCGGAGTTTAAAAACATTAATGATTGGAGAAACTCCAGTGGATTTTAATAAAGGGGTGGAGTTTAAAAACACTAAATGGTTGGAGAAACTCCAGTGGATTTTAATAAAGGGGCGGAGTTTAAAAACACTAAATGGTTGGAGAAACTCCAGTGGATTTTAAAGGGGCGGAGTTTAAAAACACTAAATGATTGGAGAAACTCCAGTGGATTTTAATAAAGGGGCGGAGTTTAAAAACATTAATGATTGGAGAAACTCCAGTGGATTTTAATAAAGGGGTGGAGTTTAAAAACACTAAATGAATGGAGAAACTTCAGTGGATTTTAATAAAGGGGCGGAGTTTAAAAACACTAAATGATTGGAGAAACTCCAGTGGATTTTAATAAAGGGGCGGAGTTTAAAAACACTAAATGATTGGAGAAACTTCAGTGGATTTTAATAAAGGGGCGGGGTTTAAAAGCTTTAAATGGTTGGAGAAACCCCAGTGGATTTTAATAAAGGGGGTGGAGTTTAAAAAGACTAAATGATTGGAGAAACTTCAGTGGATTTTAATAAAGGGGCGGGTTTAAAAGCTTTAAATGCTTGGAGAAACCCCAGTGGATTTTAATAAAGGGGGTGGAGTTTAAAAAGACTAAATGGTTGGAGAAACTCCAGTGGATTTTAATTAAAGGGCGGGGTTTTAAAACACTAAATGATTGGAGAAACTCCAGTGGATTTTAATAAAGGGGCGGAGTTTAAAAACACTAAATGGTTGGAGAAACTCCAGTTGATTTTAATTAAAGGGCGGGGTTTTAAAACACTAAATGATTGGAGAAACTCCAGTGGATTTTAATAAAGGGGCGGAGTTTAAAAACACTAAATGGTTGGAGAAACTCCAGTTGATTTTAATTAAAGGGCGGGGTTTTAAAACACTAAATGATTGGAGAAACTCCAGTTGATTCTAATAAAGGGGCGGAGTTTAAAAGCTTCAAATGGTTGGAGAAACTCCAGTGGATTATAATAAAGGGGCGGAGTTTAAAAGCTTTAAATAGTTGGAGAAAGCTCTGCATATGATACAGAGAGAAAAATATCCAGTTATGACATTCTGATTAAAAGTTAAAAAACTAACTATATATGGATGATTAATTCACAATAAGATAATTTTACATGCAACATGCATTTAGAAAATAAATAAACATGTATCATTTTAAACTACTTGGTGTTTATGCAGCTTTGCATTAATTTAGAGATGCCGTGAGTAAGCTGTGATGGATGGGTTCATATGTGGTGTATTGTGGTTGTATTCACTGGTGGTGATTGAGGAGAGACACCCCCACACACACACACACACGATTGTAAAGAGCTTTGGGTGTACAACAATACACAATAAAGCACTATATAAATGCATCATTCATTCACTGTGACACTGGAGGACTCTTACCGTCTCCGAACAGGTTGTAGCCCTCGCAGCCCGGGGCCAGTTTATCCAGCTGTCCACAGCACAGCCACTCGCCCTCCTGCCAGAACTGAGGGTGGAACTTCACTGCGATCTGAACGTTATTCTTGATCTCTGTAGGACGAAACACGTCAGAAACATGTCACATCGTCACACCATCTACAGCTCGACCCAACACACACACACACTGCAGATTTCAGTATCACTGCATCTTCACTGACAAACCACCAGAATGTGTCATTTAATCATGATGTGACACATCAGCATCGGCACATTAGATAACTACATTTACATTTATGCATTTAGCAGACGCTTTTATCCAAAGCGACTTACAGTGCATTAAGGTTATACATTTTTGTCAGTACGTAGTAACTAGTTACTAGTTACTAGTGTTCTGATCATGTTGGCCTCTACTGTATATGATGTAGATGTTTATTAGCACACATGACGTGTGTAACGTATGTCACTAAACACAAGACAGTTTATGCAATCAAAACAGCTGAAACTTCTGAAGAAACACAGCGAATACTGACACACTGATGAGAATGAAGAGGCACGTATCTATATTCACATCAGTTCAAATCTTCCCATCACATACAGTGTCTTCACAAAATAAGAATGATTTTTCAGATTATATATACACGTACTGTATGTAACAGATTGAATTAATTTAAAAAAATAACACAAGCAGTCAAATGTCGGAATGTCAGAATGTATCTTTTTTTTTTTTTTACTTACATTATGCAAAATAGTATTAAAAAGTAGAAATCAGAGTTAAATAATGGGCTGAGAACTGAACAAATAGTTGTAATGTGGCTCAGATTGAGACAACAATCATGTGTTCGTGTGATTTTCTGCTGATTAATGGAAACTGCAAGACTTCCTCACCACAAACATGCTTGTCAAAGGTTTAGTGAGAAAGTGTGACATAAAAGAGCAAAACATGCATTTTATTTATTTATATTTAGTTTTTTAATCAGCACCACAAATTAGTAAGAAACAAGTATTGGATTATACACAGCAAAAATTGGCTTATCTTACTTAGTATTTTTGTCTTGTTTCTAGTCAAAATATCCTTAAATCAAGATACTTTTATACTAGCAAAATGACGTAAGATATTTAGTCTTGTTTCCAGGAAAAAACTAAATTAAGTGCATTTTGCTTAAAACAAGTTAAATTATCTGCCAGTGCGGAAAGGAAAATACTCTTGTTTTCAGTGTATTCAGCAAATATGAAGCAGGGTCATGTGATCAGCCAGAAATCAGAAATTAAATATGAATCATGAGAATCTCACTGACCTTCCTTGAGGTTCTGGACCCAAATGCTTCGACTCTCATTACTGGGAGCAAAAATATACAGCATGATGGAGTCATGAACAACCTGACGAGAGACAAAGAGATAGTTCAGTCCCACACGACTGCTGATGTTTTCATACTTCTACACACTAAAAGCTCACGTCTCGCTGGTACTGAGCAAGTACATATACTCAGGGCAGCAGATATGGACATACTACACTGTAAAAACAAATCTGTTAAATTTACGGTAAAAAAACTGGTAACAACATTTTAGGTTTTTAAATCTTAACCGTTAAATACATAATTTCATTAACTTAGGTTTTACGGTCTTAACTTACATTTACAGTTAAATACCGTAATTTCATTAACCTAGGTTTTACGGTCTTAACTTAAATTTACAGTTAAATACCGTAATTTCATTAACCTAGGTTTTACGGTCTTAACTTAAATTTACAGTTAAATACCATAATTTCATTAACTTAGGTTTTACGGTCTTAACTTACATTTACAGTTAAATACCGTAATTTCATTAACTTAGGTTTTACGGTCTTAACTTACATTTACAGTTTAAGGACACATGTCCTCATAACACACTCTTCTGATGTAGATTTGACAGATAGTTTTCATTCTGACCTGGAAGGGATATTTGTTCTGGCAGGGGATGATGGTCGTGCTGCTCTTCACGATCTCCACACACCTGATCCTCTGCAGATCCACCGAACCCTTCTTGAACCTCTTCTGCAAAACACACCGAGACGTGAAGAGCGTGTTATCTTCAGCATAAGATTACGTCATGTATATCTCGCTCACCTCGGCTCGGAGCTCATAGTAGGTCAGCTTGCTCTTGGTCAGCACAAACACTCTCTCCTTATAGTTGAGGGGAGACGTTCGTTTCTTCTGCTGAGAGCGTTTGATCAACGTTTCCTCAAGAATGGGTGTCAGACTCATCTCTGAACGCCCAGAACAGCCATGGACCTTAGGAAGAGACGGAGAGAATGACGGCGGAGATCTTCTGTCCAGAGCAGCTTTCTTCAACACTTACCAATCGCTTTACCTCAGTGTGTTGGTAGTGCAAAACCACCAGTTGGTTTATTTTTATTTAAGCACAGTCTATGTGTCAAAAAGCACAACGAATGATATTTCTGAGCTGAAATATGCACATTTGCAAAGTCCTAAATCTTAAGAAGTATCAAAGTAAATATGCTTTAATACTTTCCTTTGCATTTGGGTCATTCTGTGTCAAATCAACCAAATTTCTGAAACGCACATTTTTGATTTTGCTAATATGTTTCCCTGAAGAAAAATAGACATGTATAGTGATGAAAGCCGTCATTTTTGGGAGTAATCCACTATTTTGTAGAGAAGGGTCAAAATGGCCATTTTCACCTGAGATTCAAAGCCAAATTACAAGGGGTTAAAAATGACTTCAGAAAGATGGCAGCATCATAATATAAATTTTACACAGAGATTGTTTGGTGTGGTAGTCAAATCTGTTGACTTCAGCAATATTTGTTGCATTATGTGCCAATGGTGACCATTCAAAAATGGGGAAACAGCACTTTTCATGGTTTTTCTCCAAAGTTTGCATGTCTGTAACTCAAGAAATATTAAAGATATATTAATAGTTTGGCTATTGGGTCTTAACAAACTTTCCTTTTGGTATCTCCATTATTAAGGCTATATACGGTTTGGTTCCAGAGATATTGGAATTTCAATATGGCTCCAGGTGTAAATCGTCAAATTGTACATATTTTCAATCATCAAAAACCAAATGTGGGACACTTTGCAAAACATGTTTAATAAAGATTTGTATTCTTTTTTTTTAAATAAAGGAAAGCCTGAAGAACAAATAACGTTGAAACGAGAGATGTATCTTCTGTCAAAACAACTGCATTGAAAATGTTTAACCATTTTGACACGCCCTCAACAAAATAGTAAATTACTCTGTAAATATTAATCCACGATATTTAATATTTTGACTTAAATCACTATACATGTTTAACTTTCTCCAGAAAAAATATCAGCAAAATCTGAAAAAAATCTCAGCAACTAGTTGAGTTGACATGGAATGACCCATTTATATTCACGCTTTTAACAGATCTACATCCAAAGTTACTTACAGAAGTAAACAATATTCATACAGTGCAAACCCAGGTTTATTATTTACACAGCTCAAAATCCTGAGTAAAGGAGCAATGCTGCATCAAAGCCAGACCAGATTTGGCCTTCTCAGACCCGCACCTGGAATCTGTATAATGCATTTGTGCCACCTCACAGCTACACTATATTGCCAAAAGTATTGGCACCCCTTCTAATGAAAGGTTTGACTACTTTAGTAATTTCCATGAGTACAAATCTTAATGTTTAAGCATTTAATGATATTCTAGGGAATCTAATTGTACAGCAACAGTTTGTTCAGGACTCTTTTCTATTCTAACATGACAGTGTCTCTGTGTATAAGACAAGAATCAAAGAGAAATGATGATTCAGTCAGTGTGGAAGAACTTGACTGGTCTGCAGAAAGCAGCTGAACACCTCTGGTGTGACTTTAAATGAGCCACAAACTCATCACCAAACACCAATGACTTGTGCATACTTTATTTGGACAAAAGTATTGGTATTCTTTAGAAGAGAAAAAGGCACTTTTAAAATGTGGCAACAGAGGTGGAAATACCATTTTTAAGTACATGAATTATGTTTCCATCTTTGTTGGCACAGTTTGGAAGTGCCTTCTTCTCTTCTAAAGTGCCAATAGTTTTGTCCATATAGTGAATGTACAAGTCATTGGTGTTTGGTGAGTTTTTGGCTCAAGGTCTTCAATAAAAGTCAAATAAAAAAGTTTATATAAAGATTTGGGTGCCTTTACACAAACTGTTCAATGCTGCTCAAAAATGCACTATTTACAACGGCTTGCTTTGGTATTATGAGCTGAGGCGCGTCACAGCGGGCTAATTTAGTCGGGCTTTTATGCCACATTGCACTTTACAAGTGCTTTGTGCTGGACAGTATTTAATTAAGTTGTTCAAATCACGGTAATCGAATACGGTTTTAATGACAATTAAAATGAGACCCTGGAGCACAAAACCAGTCATAAGGGTCAATTCCGTCAAATTGAGATCTGAACGCTGAATAAATAATATTTCCATTGATGTATGGTTTGGACAATATTTGCAAATCTGTGGGTGCAAAAATATCTGAATATTGAGAAAATCATCTTTAAAGATGTTCAAATGAAGTTCTTAATGCATATTACCAATCCAAAATTAAGTTTTGATAAATTTACGATTGCTAATATCTTCATGGAACATAATATCTAATGATTTTGGCATCAAATAAAAATGTATAATTTTGACCCATACAATGTATTGTTGTCTATTTCTACAAATATACCTGTGCTGCTTATGACTGTGCTCCAGGGACACAGATATGAAACGTTAATACTAACAATACAAATACAAATTAAGCTCAGATGAGCTTTACCATGTGGAATTGTATCATGATTTATCATAAATTGGTAATCCATTCCTAAATTATATATTTAATTAATTTGAGGATGATTAATAATCTCTGGCGGGTCCAGACTACAATTATTCGATGATGTTTGTGAAGCCTTCTAGTTTCAGTACAATATACTGCAATATATTTTATTTTCTCTTGGTTTAAGCTACAGCGGTCAACAAAGGTATTTGTGTCACAGTGCTCAACATAAGTTAGTTCTACGGATGGAAACCTCAATATTGGTCCAAAAACAGATGGACATACACACTTTTAGGGTCACAATAGAAATAGTTCAAACCCTAATCTTCAACACATTGTTAAAACTGATTGAGTTCATCTATAATGACTATATGTACTGAGGTTTTATTATGTCTTCACTTCAGTATACCACTAAAAAAATCCGCATTAAATTAATACATCACACTTTAAGGCGATATATGATCCCGCTGTGAGCAGTTATGAATTCATATTTAATAATAATAAACATGAACCACGCTTCATTCAGCCTGCTGTTTGTTTGTTTTGGTTTAGTTGTTGAACAGAAACTCAATAAACTCGTTTCACACACATCTGTACTTTCATTTTCACATTAAACTCCAGCAGAGGTCGAGATATTAATGCGATTGTTTATTTGACGCACGACTCGAACTCGGTCCGACAAGCAATAAACATTATAAGGTTTCTTACCTCCGCGTACAGGTTTTCCGCGTGTGTGTGTGTGTGTGTGTGTGTGTGAGTGAACGTGTGTGTGCGTGCGTGTGCGTATGCGGTCAGTGATCAGGAAATATGAATCAAGGAAGTCTAAAGACTCACTCGTGTCTGTTTTTATTCATCTCCGTGCTTATTTGTGACACACATGAACACTGATTCTTCACTTGTGTTTGGTTGTTTGTGAACATCGGAGTTTATCTGACAGCTGATGCACAGGTTAATTTGACACACCGACGGATGACGTCATTTCCCTCCGTGCGTGCGTGCGTGCATGCATGCGTGTTTCCTCTGTATATGCTCTATAATGCATCTGTGCAGTAGCTTTTTTAATTTTTTTATTGCTTGAACATACAAAACACCAATTAATAAGTCAGAAAAATTCTTGATACAATTCAGTCCAAAATAGCAGCATAACAAAAGAAGTACAGATAAACAAAATAAACATAACAGAAAAATCTATAAAAAAAAAAAAATATAAATAAATAAAATTAAATAATGCAATACAAGGGGATTAATCATCAAAAAACACCTTCAAAAGGCCACACAGTTTAAGGGCTTTTTCAGAGCGCATGATCTTCAATGATTTGAAGAAGATCATTAAATCTTGCTGGAAAAGTACTAAAGTGGGAGGGTTATTAAAGAATTTACATTTATGAATGAAGTAATTGTCCAAAATCACAATATTATTAATCAAAAATTCAACATCACAATTCCGACAAAAAGACAAATATTTTACAGTTTTAAAATCAAAGTCAGGTATTACATATTTCAAACTTAACCAAGCGGTCATCCCATAATTTTTTAGAGAATTTGCAAAAATAAAACAAATGTTCCAATGACTCTATGTCTGTTTCACAAAAAGTGCATTCATTACAATCCAAATTAAATTGGTGTCTGAGGAACTCATTACAGGGATAGATATCGTTAATAATTTTAAACTGAACTTCTTTTGCCTTTGGTAGAAGTGGAAAAGAGAGAAATCTTGTTCTAATTTGAACCACTTTATCTTCAGGAAAATCATAAAACAATGGGTCTCTTCTTTACATTTGAAGGGAAATCTGCGTATTTACTAATGTTCTTAAAACCTTATTATTACAGCTCTGCTCTGTAAAATTAATACCAGAGATGATAAGATTACCTACTCTTGGTATCACAGGTGAATAACACAATGCACCTTTAATCAACTGAACTAAACCAGTAGGAACAGTATTCAACAAAGACACATATAAATCCTGCGTACAAATAATATTGATCTGTGCAGTAGTTTCTGTTTCTTACACATAAAGGTCGCCATCTTGTGTCTTATGGCGGTGTGCGGACGCTATAGCATCACTTCCACCGCCTGCTGGAACGGAGCGACCATCACAGTTCAGTCGGTGTATAATTGTTCGTATTTTGCAGTATAATGTGCAAGCAGAGTTATACAGTAATAAACTGACATTCATATGACCGAAATAAGTGCAATTTTAACTATAGCTTTAACCCAATGTGCACTTAACTCGCAACTGTTTTAATAATAGTTCAAACAAGCA
>CM049816.1:64074112-64099112 GCA_027422435.1 Schizopygopsis pylzovi
TATTTACCCAAAACATGCGCATTTTAGTGCCTTAAAGCTACGTGTTTGTACCTAGAGTTAGATATTGAGTTTTGAATATGTGTGTGTGTGTGTGTGTGTGTGTGTGTGTGTGTGTGTGTGTGTGCTGTGTGTGTGTGGTGTGTGCTGCGTGTGTCTGTGTGTGTGTGTGTGTGTGTGTGTGGTGTGTGTGTGGTGTGTGTGTGTTGTGTGTGTGTGTGTTGTGTGTGTGCGTGTTGGTTCAGGTATACCCTACGTTATGGGGACAAAATGTCCCCACAACGATGGCAATATCCAAAATCCTTGTCCGTGTGGGGACATTTTTTGGTCCCCATGAGGAAACCAGCTTATAAATCAGACTAAGTGATGTTTTTTGAAAATGTAAAATTGCAGAATGTCTCCTGTGATGGTTAGGTTTAGGGATAGGGGCAGTGTAAGGGGATAGAATATACAGTTTGTACAGTATAAAAACCATTACGTCTATGGAAAGTCCCCATAAAACATGGAAACCCAACATGTGTGTTGTGTGTGTGTGTGTGTGTGTGTGCGTGGTGTGTGTGTGTGTGTGTGTGTGTGTGTGTGTGTGTGTATACGCTGATGAATCTCTCACCGGTCGCTCTGTTGACGGGAAGCGTGTGGTTTGAGCAGATGGTCATTGTGTTGCAGCTGAAGCCTCTTCACACTTTGTTCTTGAGAAACGTTCTGCTCTTACATACGGAACTGACAAGATGTCGAAGATCTTGTGTTTCGGTCATGAATTTGCATGTTTTATGTATGTGCAAAAAAAATCTGAATATTGAGAAAATCATCTTTAAAGTTGTTTAAATGAAGTTCTTAGCGATGCATATTGCTAATCAAAAATTAAGTTATGAAATATTTACAGTACAACATATCTTCATGGAACATGATCTTAATATCTAATGATTTTTGACATCAAATAAAATGTATAATTTTCACCCATACAATGTATTGTTGTCTATTACTACAAATATAGTCATATATGCTTATGACTGCTTCTGTGCTCCAGGGACACATATTAGTCTTTCTACTTCAAAATTTCCCTTTTAGTTCAATGTGTACTCGCCAGATGATTTGTGAAACTTGCCAGCAATTTCTGAGTGAATGTTATTGTTTGAAGGTGAAATCGAACTACATGAAAGCGATGATGTTAAACTACAAAATCAAGCTGCAGTAAGGACAAGCAAGGCTTTAGAGGATCCTCTGAAGCAGGTGTTTTGGTGGTTTGTCTGGTCTGGTTTTGACCGTCATCCTCCATCTGTGTTATCGTTTGTTTTTCTCTCCTCCAGATCAGTCCATTCACTCCATCTTCTGCTGCTGCTGCTGTGCTCTACAGACCAGGTATGAAGCACAGGTGTCCACCACAGACCTGGAACCAGAGGTCAAAGCACCATTAGAATGGGAATGGCTGATGAGTGTGCTTTATTTTCCTGCCTGTCTGAAATAAACAGATGTCAGGTCGCATGTATTGGAGGATTAGTAACCTCATAACCATTGCATTAAGAGCTGCTGGTGGTGACATCATCTAAATCATCATCCTTCTCAAAACTCATAAACAAACAGTAGTGTGTGAGATAGTGACGATCCATGATCTCTGTGTCTCTCTGAAGCAGCAGTCGTGTGGATGTGAACAGCAGCTATCCGGGGTCTGTCTATACGGTATGCAGTCATCCATTCCTTCGTTCGGTGATTCGTTTCTTCATTCTGTGCTCCTGTAATGGTTCTCTCCTCGTGTCCCAGACTCAGCGGTCTCAGAAGAAGCTCCCTCCGTCTCCTCCTGAGGATGATGATACAGGTGTGATGAAGGTGGTGGCCATGTATGACTTCACGGCCAGCGAGAGTTCGGACCTGACGCTTTGTCATGGAGAGACGTACATCATCCTCCACAAACAACACCAGCTGTGGTGGAGAGCCAAAGACAAGGATGGTGTGTGAAATGGTTGTGTGTTTGTGTGTGATCTGATGTTTGATGAGAGAAGAGAGAGAGAGAGAGCAGAGAGTGATGTGTGTGTACAGTGTGTTGTGTGTGTGTGTGTGTGTGTGTGTGTGTTTCTTGAGTTCAGATGTACTGATCTCTGCTGATTCTCTCTCTCAGGAACAAGGGCTTCATTCCCAGCAATTATGTTACAGAAACTGGTACTATAGAAGCCAATGAGTGAGTATAAACCAATCAGAGTCCTCCACATCTCTTTAACCAATCAGAGTCACTCCTGATATTTTTAACTAATCAGAGTCAATCCATATCTCTTTAACCAATCAGAGTCACTGCAATAGTAATCGTTCCAGATCTCTTTAACCAATCAGAGTCACTCCACATCTCTTAAAACCAATCAGAGTCACTCCAGATCTCTTTATCCAATCAGAGTCACTTCAGATATCTTTAACCATTCAGAATCAGTGCAAATGGAATCACTCCAGATCTCTTTAACCAATCAGAGTCACTCCAGATATCTTTATCCAATCAGAGTCACTCCACATCTCTTAAAACCAATCAGAGTCACTGAAATCGGAATCACCCCAGACCTCTTTAACCAATCAGAGACACTCCACACCTCTTAAAACCAATCAGAGACACTCCACATCTCTTAAATCCAATCAGAGCTGTACACTCCACATCTCTTTAACCAAGTCAGTATGAATCACTCGAGATCTCTTTAACCAATCAGAGTCACTCCACATCTCTTTAACCAATCAGAGACACTCCACACCTCTTAAAACCAATCAGAGACACTCCACATCTCTTTAACCAATCAGAGTCACTCCACATCTCTTTAACCAATCAGAGACACTCCACATTTCTTAAAACCAATCAGAGACACTCCACATCTCTTTAACCAATCAGATACACTCCACATCTCTTAAAACCAATCAGAATCACTCCACATCTCTTTAACCAATCAGAGTCACTCCACATGTCTTTATCCAATCAGAGTCATTCCAGATCTCTTTAACCAATCAGAGTCACTCCACATGTCTTTATCCAATCAGAGTCATTCCAGATCTCTTTAACCAATCAGAGTCACTCCACATCTCTTTAACCAATCAGAGACACTCCACATCTCTTTAAACAATCAGATTCACTCCACATGCCTTTATCCAATCAGAGTCATTCCAGATCTCTTTAACCAATCAGAGTCACTCCACATCTCTTTAACCAATCAGAGACACTCCAAATCTCTTTAACCAATCAGAGTCACTCCTAATCTCTTTAACCAATCAGAGTCACTCCAGATCTCTTTAACCAATCAGAGTCACTCCACATCTCTTTAACCAATCAGAGTCACTCCTGATCTCTTTAACCAATCAGAGTCACTCCAGATCTCTTTAAACCAATCAGAGTCACTCCACATGTCTTTAACCAATCAGAGTACATCCACATCTCTTTAACCAATCAGAGACACTCCACATCTCTTTAACCAATCAGAGACACTCCACATCTCTTTAACCAATCAGAGACACTCCACATCTCTTTAACCAATCAGAGACACTCCACATATCTTAAAACCAATCAGAGACACTCCACATCTCTTTAACCAATCAGAGTACACATCCACTAATCCTTCTTTAAACCAATCAGAGACACTCCACATCTCTTTAACCAATCAGAGTCACTCCACATCTCTTTAACCCAATCAGAGTCACTCCAGATACTTTAATCGAATCAGAGCATCCACATCTCTTTAACCATCAGAGTCACTCCTAATCTCCTTAACCCATCAGAGTCACTCCAGAACTTTTTAATCAATCAGAGTCAATCCACATCTCTTTAACCAATCAGATTCAGTGCAATCGGAATCACTCCAGATCTCTTTAACCAATCAGAGTCACTGAATCGGATCAGATTCTTTATCCAATCAGAGTCACTCCACATCTCTTAAAACCAATCAGAGTCACTGAAATCGGAATCACTCCAGATCTCTTTAACCAATCAGAGTCACTGTAATCGGAATCACTCCAGATCTCTTTAACCAATCAGAGTCACTCCACATCTCTTTAACCAATCAGAGACACTCCACATCTCTTAAAACCAATCAGAGACACTCCACATCTCTTTAACCAATCAGAGTCACTCCACATCTCTTTAACCAATCAGAGACACTCCACATCTCTTAAAACCAATCAGAGACACTCCACATCTCTTTAACCAATCAGAGACACTCCACATCTCTTAAACCAATCAGAGTCACTCCACATCTCTTTAACCAATCAGAGTCACTCCACATCTCTTTAACCAATCAGAGACACTCCACATCTCTTAAACCAATCAGAGTCACTCCACATCTCTTAAACCAATCAGAGTCACTCCAGATCTCTTTAACCAATCAGAGTCACTCCAGATCTCTTTAACCAATCAGAGTAACTCCACATGTCTTTATTCAATCAGAGACACTCCACATCTCTTAAAACCAATCAGAGACACTCCACATCTCTTTAACCAATCAGAGTCACTCCAAATCTCTTCAACCAAACAGAGTCAATCCACATCCCTTTAACCAATTAGAGTCACTCCACAATCACTCCTCCTTAATAATCTCCAGATTTGCATCAGTTCATTCAGAGCTCACTGGTCACTGACATTGTTCATATGTGTGTGTGTGTGTGTGTGTGTGTGTGTGTGTGTGTGTGTGTGTGTTGTGATGATGATAATCTTCATCAGCTGGTACTGCAAGAACATCAATAGAGCTGAAGCAGAACATTTACTCAGACAAGAGGTAAAGAAGCCCCTGCATCAATCCTCAGTAATTGATCGATCATCATCATCATCATCATCTGCATCATCTTGCTTGTGTGTGTTTCAGGAGAAGGACGGGGGGTTTGTGGTCAGGAGCTCCAGTCAGCCCAGCAGCTACACCGTCTCCGTTTATACACACAGGTAAAGATTCTCCATCAGTCCACTGACTGATCGCCTGATCGGCTGACTGATGGATTGATGGATTGATCAGTTCAGGTAAAGGGGAGGTGAGGCACTACCAGATCAAGGAGACAGACACGGCTCAGTTCTTCTTGGCAGAGAATCATGTGTTCAGCTCTATTCCTGAACTCATCATCTACCACAGACACAACGCAGCAGGTAATTCTGTTCAATTCTGCTCTGTGGTTCTGCTGCGACGAGCTGCTGATGATCTGTCTGTGTTTGATCAGGGATGGTTTCCAGACTGCGATATCCCATCGGCCCCAAGGGCAAATGTCTGCCGGCCACAGCGGGATTCAGCTCAGGTCAGACACACACACACACACACACACACACACACACACACACACACACACACACACACACACACACACACACACACACACACACACAGCTTACATCTCTGACTGATCATTAACCGCTGTACAGTGCACTTTCAGAACCAATTAAAACTAATAACGAAACATATAAAAGACCCTGTAAGCTCAAGACACCAGACTAAGTGTGTTTTCATGCACTGCTCAATTTTTTAGATCTTGCACTATTTTGTTTCCATCTCATGTCACTTTTTCAGACTAGTGGAAAGAAAACATCTGAAACACATTTAATTGTTTATGTTATTGCCCTTCATCTATTTGCATCTGTAGATTTCAATCTCAATCCATATCTTTAAAGAGTTTTTTTCTCTTACAAACAGCAAACTTTACAGTTTTATTCCTCTTTATATTCTTAAGGCTTGTTCGTATTTCATTCACACTGATTTATACAACATTTAAATCCCAAAAACTTACCTCTACTCAACTTAATTTTATTTATATAGCACCAATAAAAACAACGATTGTTGAGCAAGGATTGTTAACACTCAGAACAACATAAATTACAGCACAGCACAAATAACTTCAATCAAAGGCCAGAGAGAAAAGATGGGTTTTGGGTTTGGCTGTAAACTCATTCAATGTAAAGGCAGTTCTAATAGAAACCGGAGGCTGTTCCAGAGTTTCAGAGCAGATACAGCAAAGGCTCAGTAGCCTCTTGATTTCAATTTAGCCTGAGGAACGCTTACAAGTCTCTGGTTGGAAGACCTAAGAGACCTTCCAGAATTGTGAGCCGATAATAAGTCAGACTTATTAGTTAGTTAACCCATTCAGAGCCTTAAAAACCAGCTGCAGGACTTAATTCTATAACGAATTGGGAACCAGTGCAACGATATTTAAACTGGGGTAATGTGCTCTCGTTTACGCAGAACAAATATATGTCAAAAGCAGCCTTGGTTTGAATTCAGTTGATCTCATTGACTAAAAAAGACTCTATTTCCTGATCTAACCTTATGATATTTACATGAATGCATTTGGCAGATGCTTTTATCCAAAGCATGTTACATTGCATTCAGAGTATTTGATAATTTCTCGCGCTCCCAGGGAATCGAACCCTTGATTTTAGTGTTTCTGATGATCTGCTGGAAAACTCATTAACGCCCATTAATAAACTAGTGCTGATGACTACATCGCATGCTGATGTGTGTGTGCAGATAAATGGGAGATCAACCCGTCGGAGCTGACCTTCATGAAGGAGCTGGGCAGCGGTCAGTTTGGAGTGGTGCGGCTGGGAAAATGGAGAGCGCAGCATAAAGTGGCCATTAAAACCATCAACGAAGGAGCCATGAGTGAAGATGATTTCATCGAGGAAGCTAAGATCATGACGTAAGACATGCAAACACACACACACACACACACACACACACACATACAGAGAGAGACACACACACACACACACACACACACACACACACACACACACACACACACACACACACAAGACACACACACAGAGACACACACACAAACACACCACACACACACACACACACACACACACACACACACACACACACACAGAACAAGTGGAAAGTTGCTGAGAAGCTGGAAAGTGTGGTGGGTTGGTGGGTAGACGTGTGTGTGTTTGTGTGTGTGTCTCTCTCTCTCTCTCTGTATGTGTGTGTGTGTGTGTGTGTGTCTCTCTCTCTCTCTCTATGTGTGTGTGTGTGTGTGTGTGTGTGTCTCTCTCTCTCTCTCTCTCTCTCTCTCTGTATGTGTGTGTGTGTGTGTGTGGGTGTCTCTCTCTCTCTCTCTCTCTCTCTCTTCTGTATGTGTGTGTGTCTTCTTTTTCTTCTCTTCTCTCTCTCTCTCTCTCTCTCTCTCTCTCTCTCTCTCTCTCTGTATGTGTGTGTGTGTGTGTGTGTGTCTCTCTCTCTCTCTGTATGTGTGTGTGTGTGTGTGTGTGAGACTTCCTGTGCCATGAGCGTTAGATTCTTATCAATCCTTCATTAAGCATCTGTTTCTTATTCAACCTGCTCTGCGAGTCGCTTAGACGCTTGTGGAAGAATCTGGAGGTGTGCGTGATGGAAACACACGTCACAGCACACAGAACATATGAGTGAGACGTCTCTCAGTCTCACGCTCCGCTGATCTCTCTCTTCTGCATCAGTGATTCCCGTGAGACTGGGAAGATCTATGCTTTAGCTTTATTCTTCAGTCAAAAAATTAGGTTATAAAAAATTCAAAATATTTCTTAAACATTATTTAAAGGATGCAAAACGTTTCTTACAACATTAAACTAAACCCAAAATATGTCACTTGTTGTGTTAATATTTTAAAAGCGTTACCAAAACATTTACTAACTTCATTTTGACCCCAAATATATTGTTATTTGAATATTTATTTTTTAAATTCGATAAACGTCCAAATTTCATGTTGTGATTAAAACATTATTTAAAGATTTCGTGAAAATTCTACTAACTTTTATCTTCACTCAGTGTGTAACATTATTTGAGAGTTTAATATTTTATTAGTGTTAAATATTATGAAATGTTTCGTATAACATCATTAGAACGGTCACGGTCGGTCTCAGAGGCTGCCAAACACACACACACACACACACACACACACACACACACACACACACACACACACACACACACCACATGGACTTTATCTTGAACTCCATTTCCCATCATGCTCTTTAATTACACCTGTTTTCAATAGCATGGACTCTATTTAAGCCATTTTGACCCAGCTTTCTGGGCTCAGTATTCTGTTACGTTGAAATGGAGACAGACGCTTGTGGATCCAAATGCAGTTAAAGAGTAGTCAAACATGCAGAGGTCATACACCATCAGAACAGTGTCCAAATGGACAAGGCAAACGGGTCAGGGCATGAAAAAAACAATCAAAAACAAGACTACCGGCAGGACTAGCAACACTTAGTACTGTGTGCAGATAGATCTAACAACACAGAGCCCAGAATGCTGGGTCAGAATGGCTTAAACAGTGTCCATGCTATTGAAAACAGGTGTAATCAAAGAGCATGATGGGAAATGGAGTTCAAGATAAAGTCCATGTGGTGTGTGTGTTTGGCGGCCTCTGGTGGTGAGACCGTGACAAGAACATTCAAAGAATGTCAATCTCAGAATGTGTTCTTTCAATCTTATGAAAACATATCTCAAATATTAAGTTTTTTTCAGCTGCTTTCACACATTTTTATAACTTTGCCTCTTTACACACAAATCCATGAATCGCACACAAAATGCAAAACGCCTCACATCTCTTGCAAAATTGAAAATATCACAAATGCATCTCAAAATCTGCCGTAATATTAATTCCTGCTAGATTTGAGTGTGCTACATAAACAACTCTGTGTTGTGTTGTGCAAAACGTGTTTAATGAAATTGAAAACGAGTCAAAGGCTGATAATTAGTCAAGTCAAGTCAAGTCACCTTTATTTATATAGCGCTTTTAACAATACAAATTGTAACAAAGCACTGCACAATATCAAAATAGGCAAATTGTGTCAATAATGTAAAATGACAGGATTTAACACTCAATTATCAGCTGAATGCATTTCATTATTGAATTTAGTAATGGCATTGTCCAGCTTAGTTCAGTTTAAATAATATCTGTGCAATCAAGTCGATGATTGTGCTGGAAATGAAGTGTTCCCAACTAAGCAAACCAGAGGCGACAGCGGCAAGGAACCAAAACTCCATCGGTGACAGAATGGAGGAAAAACCTTGGGAGAAACCAGGCTCAGTCGGGGGGGCAGTTCCCCTCCGGCCAGACGAATCAGTAGTTTGTTCCAACTGCAGCAAAGTCAGAGTGTAAGTGGTCCACTGGTTCCAGGGGTCTTTCCCCGATGGATGTCTAGGTGACGAGGTCCTCACTGGAGATCTGTCTCTGGGACTCATCTATGTGTCCTAGACTCCGCTGACGTTCAGGGCTGTAGAGGTTGTCTCTAGGTGCTGATCCTCCATTTATGGCAGACTTTGGTTAAGTCAGCATAATCGCTGATGGTTGGCTTCCTCTGAGGTCCTCGAGGGGTTGTCATCGTCTCTTCTCAGGTGTTCGGTCAGCTCAATCGTTTAAGGGTTGGATCCAGACTGAAGCTTGTGTAATTATGGGATGTTAATCCCGTGGCAGTAACATAGAAACAGTAAGACAATTAGCGTAGCAGTTGTTCCATCCAGGGATAACCCTGGATGAAATTATCAGTATAACCCAAGCTAAAGCATAATAATGTGCATTTGTTCAGATAGACTGGCAGTACAAGATTGTGAGATGCATTATATGAATGCTTGGCTAAAGAGATGCGTCTTTAATCTAGATTTAAACAGAGAAAGTGTGTCTGAACCCCGAACGTTATCAGGAAGGCTATTGCAGAGTTTAGGAGCCAGATATGAAAAAGTTCTCCCTCCTTTAGTGGACTTTGCTATCTGAGGTACAACCAAGAGTCCAGAGTTTTGCGACCTAAGGGAGCGGGTTGGATTGTAGCGTGATAGAAGATTAGTTAGGTACGCAGGAGCTAAATCATTTAGGGCTGTTTTTGTAACATTGGAAATATGAATTTCAAAAGATAGGTTGCTGTCTAATATAACACCCAGATTTTTAACTGTAGAGGAAGTAACATTACATCCGTCTAGTTGCAAATTGTAATCCAAGAGATTCTGTGGACTGTTTTTAGGTCCAATAATTAATATCTCTGTCTTATCTGAATTTAATAGGAGAAAATTACTGGTCATCCAATCTTTTACATGTTTAACACACTCTGTTAGCTTAGATAGTTTAGAAGTTTCATCTGGTTTTGTTGAGATATATAGTTGAGTGTCATCAGCATAACAATGGAAACTAATCCCGTATTTTCTAATAATATTACCAAGGGGCAACATATATAATGAAAATAATAGAGGACCTAGGACAGATCCTTGTGGTACTCCATACTTTACTGGTGATAATTAGTGTCTGGTTATGCAGATTTGGTGTGTGTTAAGAGTCATCTTTCAGAAACTGTGTGACAATTATCTCAGAATTAACTCTCATCAGTGACCCGCACTGAACGGTTCTTCATTGGGTTATATTACAGGTTTTCTCGATTGCTAACACATGAAACAATTCACAATTTTCTCACAACTATAAACACAATCTCAAAACAACACACGACTTCTTTCAGGTCCAAGTCTAATGTTTTAGTCAAGAATTTAATAGTCAAGAGTCTAATATTTGGTCTCCGGTGATACACAAAGCTGTTAAACACACTACTTCACTGTCTAGGGAACGTAGTGAGATCAGCTCAAAACTTTACAGAATTAAATACATAATGAATGCATGAATAATTAAATAAATTCATCCATTACAGTATTGGTAGTCTTAGGAAAGACTTCTTTGGAGTACAGTACATGTAAGGACTGCTTGCCTACAAATCAATTCAACAGTGATGAGTTTGAGGGTTTACAGTATTTACAGTACACAGAATAATGAATGTTTGAAGTACTGCGGCTGTGTACTGTAGTGTCAGTAGTACTGAGGTCAGTCCATGCAGAAGAACATGTACTCTAGTGTTTGTATCTCATCAGGAACAAGCAAACTGTCTCCCATTACCAGGATTTATTTTCCACAACACTCATCATCCTGAGATTCTGACCTGTGTGTCTACACATGTGTGCTGTGTGTCTATACATGTGTGCTGTTTGTGTACTTGAGGTAGTGATATTGTGTGTTTGTGTTTTCTGAATGAGAACGTGGTTAAACCGGTGCAAAGTGATGCTGTTATTGTGTAGAGTTTAGCAGAAAACACTGAGCATGTGTGCAAACTGGTGAAATGTGTTAAACGTGTTGAGAAACGTGTCTTTGGTTCGAGAACTGTATGAATGGTTTGGAAAATTGGGCCGAATGAATCAGTTACAGTGTGTCAGCACTCGAGAACATCTGGGGAACCTTTCTAATGCAGACAAGGTTTTTTTACAATGTTCTTCGATGTTTCTTTTAGAAACTGTTCACTGAAAGGTTATTTTGGGAACCAAAAAAGGTTCTTCTATGACATCACTGCAAAAACACCCTTTTGGAGCCTTTATCTTTAAGAGTGTGAGCCGTGAGAGTGTAAGAGTGCATGTGTGTGTGTGTGTGTGTGTGTGTGTGTGTGTGTGTGTGTGTGTGTGTGTGTGTGTGTGTGTGTGAGTGAGTGTGTGTGTCTGTCTGTGTCTGTGTGAGTGAGTGAGTGAGTGAGAGAGTGTGTGTGTGTGTGTGTGTGTGTGTGTGTGTGTTTTGTGTGTTGGGCAATGTGTTTGCGGTGTGTCGTTTAGGCGATGTGGTCTGTGAGTGTGATTAGTGTCCGAGTGTGTAAAAGTGAGTGAGTGAGTTTTGAGTGAGAATAGTGAATGCGTCTCCTGTGGTGTTTGTGTGTGGTGTGGCATGTGTTTGTCTGTGTAAAACCTTGCTGAGTGAGTGTCCCGTGACTAAAGACAGAGAGTGTGTGTGTGTGTGTGTGTCTGTCTGTGTGCATGTTTATGTGGTTTATGAGGACACCCAATGGTCGTATAGAGTGACACAGGTCATGACGTGACGGTAGTTACAAGGAGAAGGTTGCTGCTTTTGGCAGAGAAATTGGCTTCAGTGTCCCCATAATTCAGAAACAGGCTTATAAATCATGACAGAGTTCAGAGTTTTTTGGGGGAAAGTAGAAATGCAGACCGTCTCCTGTGAGGGGTCAGTTTAGGTGTAGGGCAATAGCACATACAGTTTGTACAGTATAAAAACCATTACGCCTATGGAGAGTCCCCGTAAACCATAAAAACCAACATGAGTGTGTGTGTGTGTTCTGTGTGTGTGTGTGTGTGTGTGCGCGCAGGCATCTCTGTCACCCCAAGCTGGTCCAGCTGTACGGAGTGTGTGTCACACAGCGTCCGATCTGCATCGTGACGGAGTTCATGGAGAACGGTTGCTTGCTGCACTTCTTGCGGCAGCACAGCAGAACTCTGGGCCGCGTGCAGATGCTCTCCATGTGTCAGGACATCTGCGAGGGCATGGAGTACCTGGAGCAGAGCAGCTTCATCCACAGAGATCTGGTGAGACATGCTAACACACACAGGACCTGTTTGAGACACGAGTACAGTAGTGCGATGATCAGCCCTTTCCAGCTCTTTTCTGATGTTGTGAAGCATCATTAACACCAACATTACAGTTATCTAACAAAATATACAAGTTAGATAAAAAAAGATTGTCAAAAAAACTTTAATGTTGGCTTGACTACGCCTGGCCATATTTAAAAACGTTGAGGTTTGATGGTTTTAAGGCTATGCAGTCTGTGAAACAACTGTATATATATAGATGGTCACCTTTATTCTTATAGAACTTCCTACAATAGAAATCGCTGCTTCACGGATCAGTCTGAAGAGTGTGTTGTTTTTCTCAAGACACATGTACATCAATCGATCAGACAGTGCAGAAGCATACATCTTGGTTCAGCTAATGCAGACGCTGCTTTGTTCTGTGTATTGTGCTGATGTACTACAGCGACTGAGATCTGTGATTACAGGCAACATCTCAGCAGTCAGATCAATCCAGAAATTACACACAGTCACAGATGACTGCAGTATATCAGGGACTGATACTGTGTGTGTGTCTTGTGTGTCTGTGCGGTGTGTCTGTGCGTGTGTCTTTGCGTGTGTGTGTGTGTCTGTGCGTGTGTGTGTGTGTTTGTCTGTGCGTATGTGTGTTTGTGTCTGTGCGTGTGTGTGTGTCTGTGCGTGTGTGTGTGTGTGTGTGTGTGTGTGTGTGTTTGTCTGTGCGTGTGTCTGTGCGTGTGTCTGTGTGTGTGTGTGTGTGTGCGTGTGTGTGTGTATCTGTGCGTGTCTGTGTGTGTGTGTGTGTCTGTGCATGTGTGTGTGTGTCTGTGCATGTGTGTGTCTGTAACTGTGTGTGTGTGTGTGTGTGTGTGTGTGTGTGTGTGTGTGTTTGTCCATAGGCCGCGCGGAACTGCCTGGTGAATGAGAGGAACGTGGTGAAGGTTTGCGACTTTGGCATGACCAGGTCAGAGTCCCGGCCAGCGCCTACCCTAACCTTAACCCTTCCTAACTTTAGGAAAAAACTTAAAGGGGTCATGGATATTTGAAAAACAAATAAA
The DNA here is from genome assembly GCA_027422435.1 of Schizopygopsis pylzovi. Classification (NCBI taxonomy): domain Eukaryota; kingdom Metazoa; phylum Chordata; class Actinopteri; order Cypriniformes; family Cyprinidae; genus Schizopygopsis; species Schizopygopsis pylzovi. The sequence goes on from CM049816.1 coordinate 64,087,488, forward strand.
TATGAAGTAAAATGATTATTTCCAACCCTCATTCTGACCCTCTCTTTAAAACGAGCTGTGACGAGCGTGTCCTTTAAGTCTCGTCAGTAATCGTCCGCTGTAATGATTGGCTAACGTCACAGTATCACTATCACAGCCCCCCCAGACGAAGCATTATGGAATCATCTACCTACGGTTGTGATGCAGATGTAGGTCCGCTTTATCGTTTAACAATGTGACTCTGCATGACACTGTGCCTCGATTACAAAACGACACGATCCGGAGTGATTGTGATTTCTATTTGCTTTTGACGCGACGTTCGCTAGTGGGCGGAGACTATGCTGAGAAGAAGGTTATTCGTCGATGTCTTGCTCTGGAGGCGTGTTTTTACAAATGTTTGTGCCCCTGTGACATCATCTAGCACCTCAGATCCAAACGAGGGTTATTATAGAAACACTTTTTTTTCATGAGGACATTTTAAATTATGAAACTTGCAGGATGTTTTAAGCATACAAAGACCTCTTCTGTGTCAAAAGATAAAAGCAAATTTGGTTGATAATTTCATGGCCCCTTTAAGAAGAAGAGCCAGCTGTGAATCAGTCTAGTTGTTTGTTTTAAAGGAACAGCATCCTGATGTTCCTCTTACAAAGTTAATCCAAAATCAGTTAGATGTGTTTCCACAGTGACGTGAATGAGCTGCAGGCCGATGGTTTTGTTCTGTTGGACTGACCGTGTCTGTTCTCACAGGTACGTTATGGACAATCAGTACACCAGCTCCATGGGCTCCAGGTTCCCTGTCAAATGGTCTCCACCTGAAGTTCTTCACTTCAACAAGTTCAGCAACAAGTCAGACGTCTGGTCATTTGGTGAGGACTGGAGGTCAGGACTTGTGTGTGTGTGTGTGTGTGTTATGGGTGTGTGCTGATGCATGTGTGTTTGTGTGAACAGGCGTGCTGATGTGGGAGGTTTTCTCGGAGGGAAAGACGCCGTTTGAGAACCGCTCCAATCTGGAGGTGGTGGAGGAGGTGACGCAGGGCGGACGTCTCTACAGGCCTCACCGGGCGTCTGCGCACATCTACAACATCATGTACCGCTGCTGGCATGAGGTGAGACACACACACACACTTCACAATTCATACACCACACATCTACACAGATTACGTAGTTTCTGAAAGTCACTCAGTCTGCAGATTTGAGTTGACAGATTCCTCTGATCTTCAAATCAACTTTATTTATATAGCGCTTTTAACAATCAAAGCATCTTTACAGTATTAGATAGTAAAATAGTGTGTCAGTAATGCAGAAGGACAACAGTAAAGACTCAATTTTCAGTTAAGGGCATTTAATTATTGAATTCGGTGATGGCATCATCCAGCTCAGTTCAGTTTAAATAATATCTGTCCAATCAAGTCAATGATATCGCTAGAAATTAAGTGTCCCCAACTAAGCAAGCCAGAGGAACCCAAACTCCATCGGTGACAGAATGGAGAAAAAACCTTGGGAGAAACCAGGCTCAGTCGGGGGGCAGTTCTCCTCCAGCAGATTGTGTAAAGGACTCATCTGGTTCCCGAGGTCTTGTCCCGATGGAGATCTAGGAGACGAGGTCTTCACCGGCGATCTGTCTCTGGGGCTCATCTAGTTCAGGGCTGTAGAGGTCATCTCTAGGTGCTGATCCACCATCTGATCTGGATATGGACTGGATCGGGTGGCTACGGTGACCTCGGAATAAGAAAGAAACACACTAATATTAGCGTAGATGCCATTCTTCTTATGATGATATCTCCCAAATGTTAACATGTAAAGCGTGAAAAGTAACGGTCCTAGTACTGAGCCTGAGGTACTCCATACTGCACTTGTGATCGATATGATACCTCTTCATTCACTGCTACGAATTGATGGCGGTCAGATAAGTATGATTTGAACCATGCTAATGCACTTCCACTAATGCTAACAAAGTGTTCAAGTCTATTCAAAAGAATGTTGTGGTCGATAGTGTCGAACGCAGCGCTAAGATCCAGTAGCACTAATAGAGAGATACAACCACGATCAGATGATAAGAGCAGGTCATGTGTCACTCTAATGAGAGCAGTCTCAGTACTACGAGATGCTCTAAATCCTGACTGGAAATCCTCACAGATATCATTTTTCTCTAAGAAGGAATATAATTGTGAAGATACTACCTTTTCTAGTATCTTTGACAGAAAAGGGAGATTCGAGATCGGTCTGAAATTAACTAGATCTTTGGGGTCAAGTTGTGTTTTTTAATGAGAGGCTTAATAACAGCCAATTTAAAGGTTTTGGGGACATATCCTAATGACAATGGATTAATAATAGCCAAAATAGGATCTATGACTTCTGGAAGCACCTCTTTTAGTAGTTTAGATGGAATAGGGTCTAACATGCATGTTGTTGGTTTAGCTGATTTAAGTTCACACAATTCTTCCTCTCCTATAGTAGCGAATGAGTGCAATTGTTCCTCGGGGGATCTATAGTGGACTATTTCGGCTGCATGTTACAATTTTATCTCTAATCGTATCGATCTTGGAAGTTAAAATTGTTCTTAAAGTCATTACTGCTGTGCTGTTGCGAAATGTCAATGCCTGTTGATGCTTTTATTTTTTGTTAATTTAGCCACTGTATTGAATAAATATCTGGGGTTGTGTTTGTTTTCTTCTAATAGAGATGAAAAGTAATCAAATCTAGCAGTTTTTAAGGCTTTTCTGTAGGAGAAGGTACTATCCCGCCAAGCAATACGAAATACCTTGCATTGCATCCTCTGACTTCATCCAGTTGCAGGAGAATAAACATGTTTGGTGTTTAGTGTACAATGCCGGTTTTTCTCTGCAACCGTTTACAAAGTATATGCATGATGCCTAGTGTCCAACACTGATGTCCTCACAGCACTCAGAATTATTAAGTGTGTGTTTCTTGTTTTCAGAGACCTCACGGACGACCGCCTTTTTCTGAGCTCCTGCATAACATCAGACAGATCACTGAAGAGGAGACGGAAACATGAACACACACACACACTCACACACACACACACACACACACACACACACACACACACACACACACACACACACACACACACACACACACACACACACACACACACACACACACACACACACACACACACACACACACACACACACACACACACACACACACACACACACACACACACACAGAACAGGAGGACTGTTATTGATGTCTGTTGATCTTCAGCATGATGTGGGTGTGTGTTTAATGAACTGATATATTACAGTCATACGTGTGATAATGAGATGTTTTTTTATATGTACACTGTAAACATGCAACTTCATGTCAGTATGTTCACAAGGACCTGAGGACATGAATAAAGATGCTCATTATGAGAGGCGCTGTCACTGTGTGTGTGTGTGTGAGTGTTTCACTGGAATTACCAGTGATGACACGAGAACAGCACACGTCAACCAGATTCGTCCGATTCGTCTGTTTTGTCTGATATTGGTTGTAATCTAATGCCAAATTCACACAGTAAAGCTGGCACAGATGCGCTTCTGAAGTGGCTTCTCTTCACACAGATTGTGAAAAAAACTTAATTAAAGGGGCATCAGATGCTCATTTTCTACAAGTTGATATGATTCTTTAGGGTAATCGTGAAAAGTCTATAACATATTTTGGTTAAAATTTCTCAATGGTAGTGAAAAATAACACATTTTTACCCTGTCAAAAACAGCTCTGTTTACAGCGAGCCGCTTCGGTGCATGTTGCTTTAAATGCTAATGAGCTCTGCTGACCCCGCCCCTCTCTTTCGCAATACTTTTAAGGAAAGGCGATTTGCAAAGATAAATAAAAACCCTTATACTCACTTCTTCTGTATATGAGGCTGGATAACGAATGATTCGGGCGAATATTGACGCATTTAGGCAGATCGGTGCATTCCCTTCAAAACTAAAGTAACGTTAATCCTCTGCGTCTTCAGCGGCTCAGATGTAGGGAGTAACTGACGACTGCTATATTCATTATTACATCATCAACAAAGCACCTCAATCGCTTAATCTGAGACATTCTTGTCTTCCCTGAACTGGAGGCGGACTGTTCTCAGCTCACTCAGGGTGGGGCTAAGGTAAGACACCAGTGCCAATCAACAATTGTACAGAACTACCTCACTCTGTGAGCAGGCACAGAGCAGCCTTAACTCAGCTGTGTAAAAATGCCTATACAGTTCTCAAAGTTTATTCTGAATTTAACTGATCTGAATGGTGACTCTATTGTTTCTGGAGCTGTTTACATTATTGTTGTTTTTCTGTATTGTAAAGCGCTATAGGCTATGAATAAAAGTGACTTGACATGAATATATGAGCACATACAAGTCCAACTAAATCAATAAAATATCCATAAGAGTTTAAAAGCTGCTCTTTGTCGAAGTAATTTTCTCAAGGAAACACTCGGATGTTATATATACATACATATAATTATTATATTATATGATATATACTCGCGTTGGGAGGTTGCTTGTACACACAGTGCAAAGCTCACAGTTTACCTGGAATTTTTATTTAATTTATTAATCACGTATTAATAGAAATGAAACCTAAGAGTGTATTCTGTGTGGCTCAGCGGAAAAGGTTGTGGGTTCGTTTCCCAGGGAACACACATACTAATGAAAATGTATAACCTTAATGCAATTGTAAGTCGCTTTAGATAAAAGCGTCTGCTAAATGCATAAATGTAAATGTATTCCATGGTTCGTGCGCGTGGGCATGTTTACTGTGTGCTGCTCTTCTGCGTCACAGGCGCGCGCGAGGTGAGGGCTGCGGACGCGCGCACGTCACGTCTGCGTCCGTGTGTGTATATTTGGGCTCGGTGCCGTGGGTCGTGTTTTAGCGGATAAAGAGGAGCGGGCCGATCGCCGCTCGCTGCAGTGGTGTGTGTGTTTAACTGTTCCTGTCACAGAAGGTGAGTTAGCCGCCGCTAGTTTCAAGCTGAAGCACATGCCAGCGCTATTGTCTGCGTCTGCAGCGCGCACGTGCACGTGCACGTACATCTAGTCACCTCACGCCAACTATCTGTCTATCTATCTGTTTATCTGTCTGTTTATCTATGTATCTGTTCATTCATATTCTGTTTAATTATAATTGTTAGAATAATTGAGATGATTAAAACTCTCACAATCTGTTTCTATGTCTTGTGTGTGTGTGTGTGTGTGTGTGTGTGTGGTGTGTGTGTGTGTGTGTGTGTGTCAGTGTGTGTGTGAGAGAGAGATGGTGATGGAGAAGCCGAGCCCCCTGCTCGTAGGACGCGAGTTTGTGCGGCAGTACTACACGCTTCTGAATAAAGCACCGGATTACCTGCACAGGTGAGTTTAGAGCGGTGCGAGCGACAGGTGTCCGCGATCTGCTCCACTCACTCACTGTGTGTGTGTGTGTGTGTGTGTGTGTGTGTGTGTGTGTGTGTGTGTGTCTCTGCCTGTGTGTGTGTCTCTGCCTGTGTGTGTGTGTGTGTCTCTGCCTGTGTGTGTGTCTGTGTCTCTGTGTGTGTCTCTGCTCTGTGTGTGTCTCTGTGTGTGTGTGTGTGTGTGTGTGTGTGTCTGCTCTGTCTGTGTGTGTCTCTGTCTGTGTGTGTCTCTGTCTGTCTGTGTCTCTGTCTATGTGTGTGTGTGTGTTGTGTGTGTGTGTGTGTGTGTCTCTGTGTGTGTGTGTGTGTGTGTCTCTCTGTCTGTGTGTGTGTCTCTGTGTGTGTGTGTGTCTCTGTCTGTGTGTGTGTTGTGTGTGTGTTGTTGTGTGTGTGTCTCTGTCTGTGTGTGTGTCTCTGTCTGTGTGTGTGTGTGTGTGTGTGTCTCTGTCTGTGTGTGTGTCTCTGTCTGTGTGTGTGTCTCTGTCTGTGTGTGTGTCTCTGTCTGTGTGTGTGTGTCTCTGTCTGTGTGTGTGTGTGTGTGTGGTGCAGGTTTTACAGCCGGAGCTCGTCGTATGTTCACGGTGGTCTGGACAGCGGTGGGAAGCCGGAGGAGGCTGTGTACGGTCAGGCGGTGAGTGCTCCAGCCGTCTTCAGTTCTGTGTTACTGACCAGTGCGCTCAAGCTTGACCTCAGGGTCGGACAGGCTTTCTGCAGGTCTTACAAAAACCTCTTTAAAGGGGACATACGGTCGATATAATACTACTTCAATTACGCTGCAAAAAATGATTCTCGTACTCAGTATTTTTGTCTTGTTTTCGAGTATAAATATCTATATTCTGGAATTAAGATGCATTTACTTGGCGAGTAAAATTATTTTAGATATTATGCCTTGTTTTCTGAACAAAAATATTAAAGTTTTGTTTGTTTTTTATTAAAACAAGCGTTTATCTGCCTATGGGATAATAAAAATAATCTTCTTAAGCCTCTGAATTGAAGTGCCCCTATTATATATTTATGAATATGATCTTTCATGCAGTGTTATGTTCACGTTAGCTCGAGTTCATTAAATAACATTTGCAACTTTTGATTTTAACGTGTTATTAAATACTGAAATTAAGACTTACAATTTTTCATTGTCAGTTTGTTAACTAATGAATTAATGTTAACTAATGGGGAATTAATGTAAAGTGTGACCGAATAAAGATTCAAAACAATATCTAGGACATAGTCCAGATTAAAATGTAAAACAAACTTTAAGATTATTAAACCTAAATATTTAAAGGGACAGTTCAGCCAAAAATCCAAATTCTGTCGTTAATTACTCAATTAATCACACGTCTAGTCTGACATTTATATTATAACGTGGCTTATAGCTGAGATCATGTTTGTACAGTCTGAACACTGAACACAGCGTGTGTGTGTGTCTCTGTGTGTGTGTCTCTGTGTGTGTCTCGTCTGTGTGTCTCTGTCTTTGTGTGTGTGTGCAGGAGATCCATAAGAAGGTGATGTCGCTGCAGTTCAGTGAGTGCCACACTAAGATCCGGCACGTGGATGCTCATGCGACGCTGGGGGACGGGGTGGTGGTGCAGGTGATGGGAGAGCTGTCCAACAGCGGCCGGCCCATGAGGAGGTTCATGCAGACGTTTGTGCTCGCACCGGAGTGTGTGTGTGTGTGTGTGTGAGAGACGACAGTGCGAGAAAATCACTGGCAAATTGCGACTAAATCTTCACTCTGGGCAACTAATTGATGTCTAATATGTGTGTGTGTGTGTGTCTCTCTCTCTCTCTCTCTCTCTTGTGTGTGTGTGTGTGTGTGTCTCTCTCTCTCTCTCTCGTGTGTGTGTGTCTCTCTCTCTGTCAATTCAATTTCAATTCAAATAAACTTTATTAGCATGACTGCGTAACACAATGTTGCCAAAGTATTAATATATATGTGTATATATATATATATATATATATATACAAAAACATAAGTAAATAACAACATAAATAATAAATAAAATCAAAATCATTCTAAATAAATGAAAAGATCAAGTTGGTCAGTATCAAGAGAATCATGTTGAACATCTAACATTGTGAATGGTTAATGTTAATGAACCATTAATCTCTCTGTGTCTCTGTGTTCCCAGGGCTCTGCTGTCAATAAGTTCTATGTGCACAATGACATCTTCTGCTATGAAGAGGAGGTGTTTGGAGACTCGGAGGCTGAGCTGGAAGGTAAATCTACAGAACACACGTTTACACAGACGTGTTATTTAGGTCTAATGCATGTACATGATTACAGCTGTGGCGGATCAGTCTGGCTTTATATGGCACTGCATCTTTACACATCATAGTATGAGCTCTTACATTAGTGGAGTCTCTTTGATGCAGATATCGGATTATTAAACCTCAAAAAGCTCTGATTGAAGGAGTTTCAGAGCTGCTCGCATCACATTTATGAAGCACCGCTGATGAACTGACATGGTTTAGGTTATGGTTTCATATATCATCTGACTAATAACATGTAAATATTGAATAAACCGTGTTTTACTCTGAATGTGAGTGCAGTCTGTTTAATGAAGGCAAAGGCTTTGAGATCCTGATTTATTTTTAGCTTGTTTGTGGTGTTGGTTGTATTTGTGCAGCTCTTAAATGAGACGTGCCTGTAAGTGTGTGCTGCGTGTCTGTGATCAGAGTCTGAGGATGAGGAGGTTGAGGAAGAGCAGGTGGAGACGCAAGCTTCCCCTGACCCGGATCCGGACCGGTCCATCGGCAGCACCTACTACGAGCCGCCGCCGTCGCCGCCGCCCGTCAGGTACCAGCATCAGATCAGCATACGTGCTTTACTGACTGTGATCGGCTGCTCTGGTTTGTGTTCTCAGCAATGGAGTCGAGGAGGAGGAGGAGGAGGAGCAGCAGCAGCAGGAGGAGGCCGTGCCTGAGGCGGAGCCAGAGCCCCAGCCTGAGGCCAATCTGGAGATGGAGGCGGAGCTAAACCTGGAAGCAGAGCTGCAGGCGGCTGAGGCGGAGCCGGAGGAGGAGAATCTGCCAGAGGAGGAGAGAGGCTCCACCCCTAGCATCACTCTGACTCCGCCCCCTCAGACCCCAGAACCGCCCAAGGTACGTGAGTGTGTGCGCGTGCAAGTGCTTGTGTGTGTGTGTGCGCTTGCGTGAGTGAGTGCACGTGTGTGAGTGTGTGCAAGTGCCTGTGTGTGTGTGTGAGAGAGAGAGTGTGTGCGCTTGCGTGTGTGTGTGTGCGCTTGCGTGAGTGTGTGTGTGTGCGCTTGCGTGAGTGTGTGCACTTGCAAGTGCTTGTGTGTGTGTGTGTGCTTGCATGAGTGAGTGCACGTGTGTGTTGACTGATGTGTGTGTGATGGTGTGCTGTTCTGCAGGTGTTCTCCTGGGCTCTGGTGACCAGTAAGAATCTTCCTCCGGCCGGCGCTGGAGTCTCTCCTCTCGTAGTGAAAGCGGCTGGTGTTCAGGTACAGTACAGACCGTCTGTCGTCACGTCCTCATCCCAGATGTGTTCAGGAGTTTTGAGTGTTTTCGGACCATACAGTGGAAGTCACACAGGTTTGGAAGTGATGACAGATTGATCCTTTCTGGATGAACCATTCCTTAAAGCCCATCTTACTTAATTACAGTTAACTGAAACAAAACTATCAAAAGCATTCGTTACAAAAAAAGAAAAAACTCAACTTATTTTATTTCAGCCAGTTGCCAAGAAAATATTTGTCTTTTTCAAGTAGTTTGACTGGTTTTACTAAAATAACTAAAAGAAAAATGAACATAAAAAAAAATTACAAACTAGATAGATAGATCCCTGGATTCTTAACAAGTCTTAAATAGTGTCTCAGTAATGGAACGAGCTCCGTTTGAGTTGTAAAGCAGCTCTACAGAAGACGGAACCGCTGTGATGCTAACGCTGTCTGTCTGAAACAGAACGGTCCGTCATTACTCAGAGATCAGCGGCGGGGGGGACCAGGCTTCCCTTCACGAGGACCACGAGCAGGTGACACACACGCGCACACACACTCACTCTCTCTCTCTCACACACACACTCACTCTCTCGCACTCACTCTCGCACTCACTCACTCTCTCACTCTCTCACTCACTCTCTCGCTCTCACTCACTCTCACTCACTCACTCGCTCTCACACGCACACACACACACACCACTCTCACACTCTTTCACACATGGGCACACACTCTCTCACTCTCACACTCTTTCACACATGCGCACACACACTCTCTCACACACACACACACACACACTCTTGCACACGCACACACACACACACACACACTCTCTCAAAGTGCATTAGAATAATTTAGCTTTTCATTCAAAATGTTTTTTTTTGTTTTTTTTTCTTCATTGAAGTTTTAGTTTTTTATATCACAGTAAATATCGTATCGTGGACTTCATATCATACATTATCGTATTGTCAGATATTTATACTGTTACATCCCTACTAAACACAGATATGTGTGTGTGTGTGCGTGCGCAGGCCGCGGTGAAGGTGATGCGGAGGGTCGCCGGTTCGTTCGTTATCCAGACAGTCATCAGCTCTTCGTTGGAAATCTTCCTCACGACATCGACGAGGGCGAGCTGAAAGACTTCTTCATGAGTAAGAACTTTGACCTTTGACCCTGGCGAGTGTTTGCCTGCCGCTTCACGCCGCTCTGTTTCCGTCAGCGTTTGGGAACGTGCTGGAGATGCGGATCAACACCAAAGGCGTCGGAGGGCATCTGCCCAACTTCGGTTTCGTGGTGTTCGACGACTCGGAGCCGGTGCAGGGCATTCTGGGAGCCAAGGTGTGTGTGTGCATTTGGACTGTTAACCGTTTCTCGTCGGGCGGCCAGGTCTCCTGAAGAGTGCTCATGATCCACCCAAATAAAACATGCTCGTACTGCACCGATTGACTGACTGTAATACTGTGAAAGATTTCCACTAGAACAAAACCTAGGCCTCAGAGCTAAACACCAAATGGACTTCTTTCACTGATCTATAATTAATATGATTTCTTAACAAATATAACCTAAAGCACCACTATGGTTTTAATAAGTGAGTCATTGAATCATTCATTCAAACGACCGATTCATTCAGAAATGAATCAAGTGACTCTCTTTATGAATAACTCACTAATCATTGACTCACTCGATTCGTTCAAACGGTCAATTCATTTAGAAATGAATCAAGTGACTCTTTATGAATGACTCACTGAATCATTGACTCACTCGATTCGTTCAAACGTCTGATTTGTTCAGAAATTAATCAAGTAAAGACACAGCACCTGAATACTGAACTAAGTTATCTTTTGTGCTAATGCTGTCAAAACATGCTGCCACTTGTCATTTAAAGGGATAGTGTACCCATTAATGTCCCGGCCGATGAGTGAACAGGAAGTCAGCATTTCCTCTTTCCTGTCTCCCGCAGCCCATCATGTTCCACGGGGAGGTGCGTCTGAACGTGGAGGAAAAGAAGACCAGAGGAGCGGCGGAGGGCCGGCGCGGGCCCCGGGGCCTGCTGGGAAACAGGGGAGGGATGAGCCGCTTCACTGGCTCTCGCCGCTAAGCTCTCTCTCTCGGACCGCGGACGGCCGACACAGACTCTCTTCTCTCGCTCTCCTCACCGTTTGGACATGAAGAACCGGACCGTGTGATCTTTTTCCTGTGGAGCAGAAGCTGAATGTCACGAAGGGTTTCCTCACGTTTATAACGGATGAGCGGCAGCTGCGTCCAGCACTGCTCGGTGTACACTTAGTAAATAAAACAGTGGTGGTGCCTTAACTCGATTCTCCTGTTTGTGTGTGTAAGCACGTGTCTGACCGAGTGTGTGTGTGTGTGTGTTTGTGTATGCGTCTGACAAAGTGAGTGTCTCTGTGTGTGTGAGTATATCAGTGTGTGTGTGTGCATCTCTGTGTGTGTGTGCATGTATGAGTGTGTGTGAATATGTGTGTGTGTGCATCTTTGTGTGAGTATATGAGTGTGGGTGTGTGTATCTCTGTGTGTGAGTATGAGTGTGTGTGAGTATATGTGTGCGTCTCTGTGTGTGAATATAGTGTGTGTGTGTGTATGCATCTCTGTGTGTGAGTTTATGAGTGTGTGTGTATCTCTGTGTGTGAGTATATGTGTGTGTCTCTGTGTGTGTGTATATGAGTGTGTGTGTGTGTCTCTGTGTGTGAGTTTATGAGTGTGTGTGTATCTCTGTATGTGAGTATATGAGTGTGTGTGAGTATATGTGTGTGTGTGAGTATATGAGTGTGTGTGTGTGTATAGG
>CM049816.1:64116612-64119112 GCA_027422435.1 Schizopygopsis pylzovi
TTTGAAACACTTCAAAGACTTGAAGTTCAGTCGTTCATCAGTGGACCACTCCCAGCGAGGGGAACTAACATGTTTTCATGGTTGCTTGGGCTGAATACATGGCTACAAAGAACCTGCAGTACAAAAGGAGTCAACTTCATCGACAACTTCAATATTTTCTGGGGACACAGACAACTGTATAAACTGGATGGCCTCCACCCAAACAAACTTGGTGCAAGAGTGCTAAAGGACAATTTCTATTTCTCCCTCCGTCATCCTTCAGTGGTGTGTGCCAATCCACTCATACACTCACCTGGACAGAATATGAGTGACCACAGGACTTCATATCAGCTTCCGAGTCATTATGTGGTTGAAGAATCCCACAAGGATACTGATAACGCCACACAGCCAAAACAAGCACTGCTCATGGACATCCCGGCTGAGCCCTGCTCACAGAGCTCATCACATGCAGACTGTGACGTATCACAACAGCTCCAAGACTCAGCACCCAAGGACAACTTTCTGGAAAACAGCCTGGGATGCCATGACAACACATTACAGTCACCGGAAACATCAGAGCTAGAGCCCCGCTCACCAGACACACTATCCCTCTCTCCAGCATCTCCACTTCTAAGCTTTTCACAGAAAATGGAGGAATTGGTGTATGCTGGGACCAAACTCTCTGCAAGTCCCCAGATATCAACTAAAAAACGGCAGGCCCCCCAACCACCAAAGACTGCAGGCTCAGCTCTCCCGCCTCCTCCTGTGAGAGCTCTCCGACCGCTGCCACAACGCAAGGGCCCAAACCCTCCTCCATCTGCTGTAGGTGAACCAAAAACAACTGATAACAGCTCTCAGTGATATGTGTCGGGTCCCCGCTATACTAGCAACAACATTCTCGAACGTTTACAAAACAAGCGGGAACCCAGTGTGCCTGTAGCCTTCTCTATTTCTGTTTTATCACGTGATAGAAGGTCTAAGGCCTTCAAAAGCCGTACGGCTGACCCATCTAATCTGCGGCCTGTTATGCATCAGTCTAAGATTGCTGTAGGAACAAAATGTAATTCCATCAAGTTAGCATTTTTAAACACTCGCTCACTAAAAAATAAATCATTTGTGATCAATGATTTAATAACCACAAACAACCTGGATTTTATGTTTCTAATTGAAACATGGCTAGAAGACAACTGCAGTGCAACAGTCCTCACTGAAACAGCCCCTCCTAACTTTAATTTTATAAGTGTCTGCAGGACTGTTAGGAGAGGTGGAGGTGTAGCTGCTCTGTTTAAAGATGTTTATCAATGCAAGCAAGTGTCATTTGGTCAGTACTTGTCTTTTGAATATCTAGGTATTGTGCTGAAAGGTGCCCCACGCATTCTGTTTATTATCATTTACAGGCCCCCAAAATACTCTCCAGCCTTTGTTGAAGAGTTCACAGAACTGTTATCAATGATTTCCACAGAGTTTGACTGTTTTGCTATTGCAGGGGATTTTAATATTCACATAGACAATGCTGAAATCAAAACTACAAAAGAAATTGTAACTGTTTTAAACACTTTTGACCTGATTCAGCATGTGCACGGACCGACACACAATCGTGGACACACTCTAGATTTACTCATCAGTAGAGGTCTAAACATTTCATCCATTGTCATTAAGGATGTAGCTCTGTCTGATCACTTCTGTATTTTCTTTGATATATTGATCTCTGTCACCACTGAATCTAGATCTGTCTCTGTCAGAAAGAGATGCATTAATGAGAACACTAGTGTGCTATTTATGAAGGCAATATCTTTAACACCGAGCATTTCTGCAGACTCTGTTGATCTCCTGGATTCATTTGACTCAAAAGTTAAGAATGTTATTGATGATATTGCACCGATAAAGGTCAGCAAGAAGAATGGCAGACAAAAATCATTTTGGAGAAAATCAACAGCAGGTCAGAATATGAAAAGACAATGCAGAAAAGCTGAGCGGATGTGGCGGAAGACGAAACTAGAAATATACTATAGCATCTATAAAGACAGCCTTCATGCTTTCAATTTGGAACTAGCCACAGCTAGACAGACCTTCTTCTCAAACCTTATAAACAGTAACTTAAACAACACTCGCACTCTTTTTGCTACTGTTGAGAGACTGACAAACCCCCAAAGTCAGATTCCCAGTGAAATGCTCTCGGACAGCAAATGCAATGAGTTTGCTTCCTTCTTTTCAGAGAAGATCAGTAATATCAGGAAGGAGATTGGCACATCTTCCTGTAATACAGAGGTCACACAGATTCGACAGCAATCTCAAAAAGAAGTGACTATGTCTGTTTTTAAAACAATTGATAGCAAAATTTTGGAAGAAATAGTACAGCATCTTAAATCGTCAACCTGCTATCTTGACACACTTCCCACATCTTTTTTCAAAAGTGTGCTTAACTGTTTAGAAGCAGATCTCTTAGAAGTGGTGAACACCTCACTTCTTTCTGGGACTTTTCCAAACTCCCTGAAAACTGCAGTTGTTAAGCCCCTTCTGA
>CM049816.1:64124112-64129112 GCA_027422435.1 Schizopygopsis pylzovi
TGCTCGGCTAACACAGTTATAAAAGCGCTCTGGGAACATTGTTTTGAAATGTTTCTGAAACATTGACATGTCCAAAATGACGTTTTATTTTCTATGAATGTTTTAACTCAATATGGAGAGCATTCGTTAGATGAGGACAAAGCATGTTGCTCTTCGTATATATCTTATATATTCATAATAAAGCGCGATATAAATGCATCGTTCATTAGATATAACGTCATGAGGACGTTCTCTGTTACGAGAACGTATATCAAATATTAATAACGCTATAGAATGTCGACTTTACTTTAAGGACATGTCTTAATATTTATATAATAAACTTGTGAGAACGTTCTCTCAGCTCATATACGTCTTATTATCATTTGCTTTATAACATGCCGAATTATTAGCGTGTCGCAATGAGCCATTTGTGTCTGCATTTTTATGACAATAATGTGAAAGATGAGTGATCTCTCAATCACTCTAAACTGAAGGTGTCATTGAAACACATTTAGTGTTAACTCTTTCCCTGCCATTGGCGTCGTTTTCCATCTTTCCGTGCTTTCACTGGTGTACAGTAGGAGGCGCTGTTAAGGTGCGTTCACACCAGATGCGAATGAAGCATTATGCACGAATGATTTACATGTTAAGTCGATGCAAAGACGCGATAGACAATCCTGCGGCGCTATTCGCGCGAATGAGGCTGCGCAAATGACGCGATTCGCGTGAATTACGTGGCGAAAATGAAGCGAATTTAACGAGCGAATGAAGCGAATTTAACGTGCGAATGAAGCGAATTTAACGCGTGAATGAAGCGAATGTCACGTGCGAATACAGCAAATTTAATGCACGAATGAAGCTAATTTAACTCGCGAGTGAAGCTAATTTAACGCGCGAGTGAAACGAATGTCACGCGTGAATGCAGCGAATTTAATGCACGAATGAAATGAATTTAACGCACGAATGAAGCGAATTTAACGCGCGAATGAAGCTAATTTAACTCGCGAATGAAGCGAATGTCACGAGCGAATGCAGCGAATTTAACCCGCGAATGAAGCGAATGTCACGCGCGAATAAAGCTAATTTAACGCGCGAATGAAGCGAGTTGAAATTGAACGTCTGGATCAGAACGCGACACGTGATTAACACACATTAAACAGCATATAAATCAAAACTGTGTGACGTTATTGAATGATATATCGATCCAGTAAGTGCTTTCGGGAAATAGTTAAAACTTAATGTTTTTTTTAAATACCACTTACTGGGTTGATATTTTTTTATAATAATTATTGTAAATGATTTGCTGTTTAATGTTTGACGAGCGTGTTGTTTTTACAAACGCGATCACTTGTTTCTGTATCTTCTTTGGTGTATTTTGACCAAGGCATTTAATAATCTTTCAGAAATTGCGCAATAGCGCCTCCTACCGTGAAAATATGAACAATTAAAGCAGTTAATGATGTGTTAGTTTGCTACAAAAGTCAACTTTAGAGAAGAAGAGCATCTCATAAATTGCACAGATGTTAAAAAGCCTTTATTTTGGGTTATGAAAGGTTGGTTTTGGGAGTCAAAACAGGTCAAGAATGATCTTATAATCTGCGTTTATTTTTAGCTTATTTGCTTAACGACTCTCAAACCCGCTGATTGGTCAATTTCATTCGAAGCAGAGCGCAGTGCTACTTTGTGTACAGCGTTACCGTGGAAACAGATATTTTGAACGCTACAAAAGCGCCAAACAACGAATTTGCATTTTCATTCTAGACCAATGAGAAAAAAAGACCTACAAGTGGGCGGGGAATATGCTAATGAGGACGCCAAACAGGGATTTGACTCTTTCTTTCAAGAGACGGTAAGTTTATACACGGAGCACTTTCAGATTTATGAATGAATGAATGAATGAAAGCTCATCTCCATTAATCCAAAATGGAGGCAGTTTAATCATATGCGCTGGCTGGTGTTTGTGTGTGAGCCGTACCTGCTGTTGAGGCAGCAGTAGATGATGGGGTTGTACATGGAGGAGCTCATAGAGAGCCACAGCACCGACAGATACACCTGCTGGATCCACTTGAACCTCTTCAGCCTCCGGTTGAAGCTCGTTACGATGAAATACAAATGATAAGGAAGCCAACAGACAGCGAACGTTACCACCACGATCACCATCATCTTCACAACCTACAGAAACATCAACTGAGAACTCAGACGTACACGATTCTGCGGCGGCTGTGTTTACATCTGTGACAGCAGAGAGCAAACTAAAGACTAGAACAAACGTACACTGTGTTTAAAGAGCATTCAACTAAAGACAATCAGAAGACAAACATTGTAACGAACGAAACCACAATTAAAGCCTAACCTAAACTAACCCAGACTAGTCTGATTTGGTGCTATTTCTTTCTCGTCCACTAAACTTGGTTAAGACCTTCATGTTGTTCTGACTCATGTAGCTTTATCTTTACTAACGGATCTGACTGATCTGATCGGAACAACCACACAGCACCCTAGCAAACACACAGCACCCTAGCAATCACACAGCACCCTAGCAATCACACAGTACCCTAGCAACCACACAGCACCCTAGCAACCACCCCATAGACTTCGATCGAAACATCTCTGGACCAGAACATCGTAGAGACCAACAGGTGGGCTCTTTGGATTCAAGATCTTTAAATATCTGACAAATGTCTAGGCACACCCTAGCAACCACACAGCACCCTAGCAACCACCTCATAGTCTCCTATTGAAAAGGATGAGAGGAATATCTCTGGATCAGAACATCGTATAAGCCATAGTTCAGCTCTAGAACACCGAAAAACATGCAAGTTTGTTCTCTTGTTTATTAATTTAAATCCGTTTACGCCACGTTTGAGAACTGCTGCTCTAAATGAACAAATGAATATACGTGTACAAGAGAAGATCATCAGAAGAGCACGAGCACCTTTCTCTTGGCCTGCAGGTGATCCTGGAAGTTTCCCGAGAAGTGTCCTGGAAATCCTCCGCCCCACAGCGTGAGCCCGACCCTGCTGTAGGTGACCGCCATGAGCGCCAGCGGCAGGAGATACACCAGCACCGCCACGATCCCATGATATCTGCTCAACACACACACACACACACACACACACACACACACACACACACACGTCAGCCTGCGACAGGGAACAAAGGGTCACACTCCGCGAAGACGACGGCTGTGTGTCTCTCACATCAAGGCGTCGTCGTCACGCCGCGGCCAGGCCACGTAGCAGACCGTCCTGTGAGGCATCACTTCGGTTACAGAATAAAAGCAGAGCGGGAACGCCAGGAACGCGGCCAGAATCCACACGCACACTATCACACCTTTCGTAGCCGTGGCCGAGAGGCGGGGCGTCATCGGGTGGATGATCGCCATGTACCTGATCAAAGAGGAAGTGACACAGGAAGTAGTTCACCTGTACGTATTAGTGCACTCTTAAAAATAAAGGTTGGCATCGATGCTTCAACGAAGGACCTTTCATATCCATGGAATCATTCCGCTGCAACAATAGTGGATTTTATTGATAACTAGGTTTGTAACCGATTAATCAATGATAGTTTTTAATATAAGCTTTATTTTACTAAACTTTACTTTCATTAAAAAAGGCTTATTTCTGTCTCATTTCAATAACGCTAATTTTAATTCTAGACAAATGCGAGCAAATTTGCGCATTAGTGTAAATGTCTATTTTTATATACAGGTGCTGGTCATATAATTAGAATATAATCAAAAAGTTGATTTATTTCACTAATTCCATTCAAAAAGTGAAACTTGTATAATGTATGCATTCATTCCACACAGACTGGTATATTTAAAGTGTTTATTTCTTTTAATTTTGATAATTATAACTGACAACTAATGAAAACCCCAAATTCAGTATCTCAGAAAATTAGAATATTACTTAAGACCAATACAAAGAAAGGATTTTCTTGGCCAACTGAAAAGTATGAACATGAAAAGTATGAGCATGTACAGCACTCAATACTTCGTTGGGGCTCCTTTTGCCTGAATTACTGCAGCAATGCGGCATGGCACGGAGTCGATCAGTCTGTGGCACTGCTCAGGTGTTATGAGAGCCCAGGTTGCTCTGATAGTGGCCTTCAGCTCTTCTGCATTGTTGGGTCTGGCATATCGCATCTTCCTCTTCACAATACCCCATAGATTTTCTATGGGGTTAAGGTCAGGCGAGTTTGCTGGCCAATTAAGAACAGGGATACCATGGTCCTTAAACCAGGTACTGGTAGCTTTGGCACTGTGTGCAGGTGCCAAGTCCTGTTGGAAAATGAAATCTGCATCTCCATAAATTTGGTCAGCAGCAGGAAGCATGAAGTGCTCTAAAACTTCCTGGTATACGGCTGTGTTGACCTTGGACCTCAGAAAACACAGTGGACCAACACCAGCAGATGACATGGCACCCCAAACCATCACTGACTGTGGAAACTTTACACTGGACCTCAAGCAACGTGGATTCTGTGCCTCTCCTCTCTTCCTCCAGACTCTGGGACCCTGATTTCCAAAGGAAATGCTAAATTTACTTTCATCAGAGAACATAACTTTGGACCACTCAGCAGCAGTCCAGTCCTTTTTGTCTTTAGCCCAGGCGAGACGCTTCTGACGCTGTCTGTTGTTCAAGAGTGGCTTGACACAAGGCATGCAACAGCTGAAACCCATGTCTTGCATACGTCTGTGCGTAGTGGTTCTTGAAGCACTGACTCCAGCTGCAGTCCACTCTTTGTGAATCTCCCCCACATTTTTGAATGGGTTTTGTTTCACAATCCTCTCCAGGGTGCGGTTATCCCTATTGCTTGTACACTTTTTTCTACCACATCTTTTCCTTCCCTTCGCCTCTCTATTAATGTGCTTGGACACAGAGCTCTGTGAACAGCCAGCCTCTTTTGCAATGACCTTTTGTGTCTTGCCCTCCTTGTGCAAGGTGTCAATGGACGTCTTTTGGACAACTGTCAAGTCAGCAGTCTTCCCCATGATTGTGTAGCCTACAGAACTAGACTGA
>CM049816.1:64134112-64136612 GCA_027422435.1 Schizopygopsis pylzovi
TCCCCTCCTCGCGTAAATTGTTTTTATGACAATCAAGGTTATTTATTTTGGCTGTGTATAAATGCAGAAACTTAGAAATCAGTGCATCTACAAAAACAGTGCAAGTGAACATCTACTGGTGACCGCTGTTTCTGACGTGCTGCTGATAAAGGAAATGTGAAACAGTTTTTATCCACTTTTAACGCGCACACGCTCAGACACACACACACACACGCCAAACATCACACTCAACACACACCACACACGCACACACACACACTCAAGACACACAATCACTCACACACACACACACACACACACACACACACTCAAGACACACACACAATCACACACACACACACACACGCTCAGACACACACACACACACACACACACGCACTCGATCACTCAGACACACACACACACACGCTCAGACACACACACACACACATACGCACACGCTCACTCAGACACACACACACACACGCTCACTCAGACTCACTAGTGTCTGTTTCAGTAGTGTTTATAAGTGAGTAAATGAACAAGTAATTCTCTGCTTCTGAAGTTTGTGAGCACTGACGCTTCTTGCTACAGAAGCTTGGTTTCTCGCGTTGTTTTGTTCTGAAACGAGTCAGAACTCTATATGTAACGCAGCTGGAGTCTATAAGGGCTGATTTAGCTAGCATTAGCGCAAACAGTGCATTTGTGTATCAGCTTAGCTACGGTCATGGCGCGGAGCAAGAGTCTGAAAGTATCTGGTTGAACAGGTTAGTGTCACAGTCCACATGTTTACAGCAGCTGTCTGATAATGAACACATCTGATCAATCTGAAGGAAACACCATCACCCTCTGGAGAACTTGAGACGCTACTGCCACAGAGACACCAGGACATGTGATGGACGCTTGCCACACACACACACACACACACACACACACACACTCATTCTATTTGGAATGATCAGTGTAGCAGGTTCACAGATGTCCTCTTGTCCTTGCTTAAGCGCAGTTCATCTCCAGCTGTGTGTGTGCAAGAGTGAGTGTGTGTGTACGCGAGTGTGTGTGTGTGCAAGAGTATTTGTTTGTTTGTGTGTGTGTGCAAGTGTGTGTGCAAGAGTGAGTGCACATGAGTGAGTTTATAAGCATATGTGTGTTCACCTACAGCAGGTTAAACGTGCACAAGTAAATCTGTTTCTCGATCCACTCAGTGAAGTGCGTCACATTGGCGTAGACGCCGGGGCCCAGGACCTTAGAGAAGCACACTGACCCCCAGGAGGTCAAACCGTACAGAGACCAGCGGCCGTCATCTTCCTCACAGACCAGTGGACCGCCGCTGTCACCCTGGAGAAACACACACACACTCATAATGTCACGTGAGCACATACGTACACACACGTTTGTTTTTATGAATTGTGGGGACATCCCATAGGCGTAATGGTTTTTATACTGTAACTGTATTTTCTATCACCCTGCAACAACCCTACACCTAAAACTACCCCTTACAGGAGACGGTGCATTTCTACTTTCTCAAAAAACTGATTCTGTATGATTTATAAGCCTTTTTAAAAATGGGAACATGGGGCAATGTCCTCATAAGTCACCTTCTCCTTGTATTACCTATGTCATGTACATGTCATTATATAAATTTGTGTCTTCATTTGTGCATGCGCGTGCAAAAATATCAAATTCAACTGTCGATATATCAAAGGCAGATCCTTTTTCTATTTAGCGCCCAAACTCTGGAACAATCTACCTAAAACTGTTCAAGAGGCAGACACATTCTATCAGTTTAAATCTAGATTAAAGACCCATCTCTTTAACCTGGCGTACACTTAACACACTAATACGCTTCTAATATTCAAATCCGTTAAAGGATTGTTAGGCTGCATTAATTAGGTCAACCGGAACTGGGAACACTTCCTATAAAAAACGATGTACTTGTTTTACATGGTAATAAGATTGACATCTACGCTAAGATTAGTCTGCTTCTTTCTTATTCCGAGGTCACCGTAGCAACCCGATCCGGTCCTTATCCAGCCCAGATGATCACTGCAGTCACCAGATCCGGTCCGTGTCCAGATCAGATGATCACTGCAGTCACCAGATCCAGTCCGTATCCAGATCAGATGATCACTGCAGTCACCAGATCCAGTCCGTGTCCAGATCAGATGATCACTGCAGTCACCAGATCCAGTCCGTGTCCAGATCAGATGATCACTGCAGTCACCGATCCAGTCCGTATCCAGATCAGATGATCACTGCAGTCACCAGATCCAGTCCGTATCCAGATCAGATGATCACTGCAGTCACCAGATCCAGTCCGTGTCCAGATCAGATGATCACTGCAGTCACCGGATCCAGTCCGTATCCAGATCAGATGATCACTGCAGTCACCAGATCCGGTCCGTATCCAGATCAGATGATCACTGCAGTCACCGGATCCAGTCCGTATCCAGATCAGATGATCACTGCAGTCACCAGATCCAGTCCGTATCCAGATCAGATGATCACTGTAGTCACCAGA
>CM049816.1:64141612-64154112 GCA_027422435.1 Schizopygopsis pylzovi
ACAATCATCGACTTGATTGCACAGATATTATTTAAACTGAACTAAGCTGGACAATGCCATTACTAAATTCAATAATGAAATGCATTCAGCAGATAATTGAGTGTTAAATCCTGTCATTTTACATTATTGACAAAATTTGCCTATTTTGATATTGTGCAGTGCTTTGTTACAATTTGTATTGTTAAAGGCGCTATATAAATAAAGGTGACTTGACTTGACATCTACCCAATGGCTCAGCAGGATGCATTGAAATTCGACCCCGACCTCGACTGTTCTCCGCCAAGACAACCGCAGCACGAGACGCTGAATGAACAAGCACGAGCAGCACGAGACGCTGAATGAACAAGCACGAGCAGCGCGAGACGCTGAACAAGTGGCATGAGAGGCAGCGCAGGCAGCGCCGCAAAAGCGAAGGGGGAGAGAGATGCAGCTGGCTGTTGTCGAGCACGACCGCACCACCAGCAAAGCAAAACTGGACTAACAAGAAGAAAAGAGGGTATCAAGGAAAGTGGAAATGTGGACTGTGTGCGAGTAATGAACATGATTTTTTTAGCTGCACGAAGTGCAGGTTGTGCAAGAACGACGGACACTGGGCACAGGATTGTCCAGAGGCGCGGAAGGCGGATTGAAACGAGAGGAACGGAGAACAGGAGAGGAGACGGCGGGTGACAGGCATTCAGCCAGCTACGAAAAAGGGAAGTAAAAATTTATTGACACACACACACACACAACACGCTCACATACACTGATTCAAATACTGCTCTTTGCAATGAAGAAATGCTTGCAACCCTTTATGTGTGACTGCTGAAGTTTTGAATAATGCTCTTTGCAATGAAGAAATGCTTGCAACCCTTTATGTGTGACTGCTGAAGTTTTGAATAATGCTGTTACCGATGAATGTCTGAGAATGTACAAAAGTTCAGGGTTTTTAAGGCTACCGAGATATCCCATGTTAGTTAGCGGGACAATGATAGACTTTATGGTTGATTCGGGGGGCGCTCGATCCACCATAAGACCATGTGACTTGCCATGTGGACCAAGAAGGACGGATTTAGTGTTTGAAAGCACTTCGGCGTCGGGGCATATAATTTCAGAAAACTATACTGTGCCGTTGAAATGTGAGACGGAGGGGGGCAGGGCATTGAAACATGCGTTTTTGTGCTCTGAAACCTGTCCGGTTCCGTTAATGGCCAGGGATCTAATGTGTAAATTAAATCTGAAACTCACTGCTGGCCCGTTTGGGATAGTTATTGAAGAGGAACAGCAGATGAGTTGTGCAAAATTTGAGCCACAGTGGGCATACGAGTGGCAGATAAGTGATTCTGATTGGGCACAAATGATTTTGAAATTGGCAAAAGATCGAACAGTGTCAGCTAACACAGAAAATATGTTGCCTGACAGATTGCATTGCACGTAACATGTTGTAATTGAGCGTGAACCACAATATGAGGAAGAGTGGTTTAACGGGGCAGAAAATGAGAAAATAAGGTTTGATAAGATTTTCTGGAATGAAAATGTGTGTGCGCTTTCAGCTTGCCTGTCGGAAAAACAAATGCAGCTGTTTTTGATAACGGGGAAGTCTGCGCCACACTTATCAGTGACCAAGGCCACCGAGCAGACATGGGCCGCTTTAGGCCTGTTTGTGAGAAAATGCATGAGAGCCACAGATTGGGCTGAAAAGGGAAACGGGGAGAAACACAGTGAAAATGTAGGGGCTTTTATGGCTAACTGTGATTTTGAGGTTGTATGTAGATGATTTATTGATTTGTGCACGAGATGAGGTTACGTGCGTGGCTGACACTGTAACTCTCTTGAACCACCTGGCGCAGGAGGGTCACAAGGTCAGTATAACAAAGCTGCAGTTTGTGAAGCAGGAAATAACTTTTTTGGGTCATACTATAACACCAAACAGTAAAGCTATCTCTGAGAAACGAGTAAAAGCTATCAAAGATGTACCAAGACCAATAACAAAGAAACAATTATTATCATTCTTGGGAATGTGTGCATATTGTCGAACGTTTATTCCAAATTATGCATTTCTTGAGAAGCCCTTGAGTGCCCTGACAACAGGGAAAGGGCTGAGGTCATGTGACAAGATTGAATGGCCCACAGAAGCACAGGAGGCTTTTGCAACCATGAAAATGCAACTGGCTCAGGCTCCAACGTTGGGCCTCCCTGCGATTGAAAGGCCTTTTACACAGATGGTAGACGAAAAACATGGATTTATGAGTTCAGTGCAAACCCATGGGGACAGATTACGACCGGTCGCATATTTTTCAACAAAGCTTGATGCAGTGGCAGCAGGTTTGCCACACTGCCAGAGGGCTGTGGCAGCTGCTGAGCTGGCTGTACTGGCTTCAAGGGAATTTGTGGGGTATTCTGATTTGACTTTGATGGTCCCACACGCAGTCTCCATGATTTTGCAAGAACAGAAAACGTCACCTTTATCAACAGCCCAATGGCTGAGGTATCACACGATTTTGCTTGACATGCCAAATGTAACAGTGAAAAGATGCACAACTTTGAATCCTGCCACACTTCTCCCTACGGAGGAGGATGGAGAGGAACACCATTGCTGTCTATCAGTGTTGGAACAGGTGTGTACACCACGTCCAGACCTGTTGGACACACCTTTAGAGAACTGTGACAATGTCCTCTTTGTGGATGGGTCGGCGTCCAAAGATCCACAAACAGGCCTGAATAAGGTTGGTTTCGCGGTGACCACTGAATTTGAAGCCGTAAAGTCTGGCAAATTGCCATCAAATTATTCGGCTCAGGCAGCTGAATTGGTTGCTCTGACAGAAGCGTGTAAACTTATGGCAGACAAATGTGTGACAATTTACACAGACTCGCGTTATGCTTTCGGGGTCACGCACGATTTTGGGGCACTTTGGAAGCACAGAAATTTTTTGAAGTCGGATGGACATCCGATATTAAACGCATCCCTTGTGTCTGAGCTTTTGGAGGCCATTCTTTTACCAGACGAGGTTGCGATCTGTAAATGCGCAGCGCACACTAACGATAAAAGTTTTATCTCCACAGGAAACGCCAGAGCAGACGCGGCGGCGAAGGCCGCGGCAGCACAGGAGACAAAAGAAACGACTTGTGCTTTAGTATCTGTGACTAACCCTGATATTTCCCCTTGTTTACAGAGTATGCCGACTTTTTCCACAGGAGCAGAAAAACAAAAATGGAGGTCGTCTGGCTGCAGCCTCCAGGGGGTGTATGGATGAGTGTTGATGACATTCCTTGTTTGCCCAAACACTTCTTTCAGCATTATGCTAAGTTGACACATGGGTTGGATCATGTGTCAAAGGGGAGTATGATAATGCAGATGAAAGAATTATGGTTTACAAAGGGGTTTACAGTGTTTGCTGAAATTTTTTGCAAAAGATGTGTCACTTGTAACACACACAATGTGGCTAGAGGGATAAAAACACCCTTAGTATCTCAACCAGCCCAGCAGGTCCATTTGAATATCTAATGATGGATTTCATCGAATTAACCCCTTGTGGGAAACAGAAACACTGTCTGGTGATGGTTGACATGTGGTCAAAATGGGTTGAGGCCTTCCCAACCTCGAAACAGGATTCGGCAGCAGTGGCAAAGGCCCTGTTAACCGAGATTGTTCCGAGATGGGGAATTCCAAGAAAAATCAGTTCTGACAATGGCAGACACTTTGTCAATGATGCAATAAAGCAGGTGAGTCAGTTCTTGGGAATTGACATGAGAACACACTGCAGCTACGCGCCCTCATCAGGAGGGGCAGTAGAGAGACAGAACCAGACAATCAAGAACAAATTAGCGAAATGCTGTGAAGAGACGGGTCTGACTTGGCTTAAAGCCCTCCCAATCGTACTGATGTACATGAGAATGAGAAAAAGAGTGAAAACAAATCTGAGCCCATTTGAAATTTTGTTTGGTAGGCCACCATTCATGGGCATAGAAGGGGGTAAACAAAGGCTGCCATCAACGGATGTGTGTGAGAATGACATGTTGAATTACTGCAAAGAAATGTCTTGTCTGTTATCAAATATTTCTGTGCAGGTAAAAGCTGCCCAGGGGAAGGTTGCTGAGACATTCCTGCACGAGGTCAGACCTGGCGATTTCGTGGTGATTCGTGATCACAGGAGAAAGAGCTGGAAATCGAAAAGGTGGCTTGGGCCTTTCCAGGTGCTTCTGGTGACGCACACGGCGGTGAAGGTCGCAGAGAGGGCTACGTGGGTTCACGTAAACCATTGCAGGAGGGTGCCGCCCATTGCGGAGGCGGAGCAATCGCTGGAGGAGGTTCAACGCGAGTGTCAATAAATGCTAAGATCCAGTTTGAAAACCCCTTGCATTGCAGCTGTGTGTTTAGGCGGAACCAGATATCAGCAGCAAGGAGGAGACTGGAGGGAGGAGGCAACTTTGATTGCGCAACCGGCATACGGGTGGACACCGTTAATCAACAGAACAGATAAGACTCTTAGTGCTTCAAAAACAGTACTTTCTCACATTCTCTGGTCATAACAGCACCTTTGATTCAGAGTAACTGAGAGAATGGAGCGTCCAAGACCGTGGCACCCATTCAGAGTGCCAGGAATTTGTGGCCTGTTTAAGACCACATGCATAATAACTTTGTTGTCAGTGACAATTTGCTTGGTAATACTACACTTCACAACAGGTCTGAAGGTGTTACCAACAGGAGATCAGACCAACAATATGATGACACAAGTAGCGGAAGTTACAGTGAAATGTGTTAATTGAGTTATGATGTTTTTATTTTTCTTCCTGAGAATGATTGATATGTAAAGAAGGTTAGAAGCAGCAGTTATCCGTGTTACGAGATGACGTACAAGGAGAGGGGTGAAACTGAGGGATTTTTTACATACTTTTAATATTTACATTTTATATTACAGAAGTAACTCAACAGTGATAAATTGATATGTTTATTTCCTACTATGAACTATACTATTTCTTGTTTATACTATGGTGACTGAGGGTTCGGTTTAGGCCGAGAGTGCGACAGCAGTGTCTGTCCATTTAGCCCGGCTATAGAATAAAGTCTTTACTTTGCTTGCTAAACATTTAGGGTCTGACCCAACAAAAACAGCCTGAGCATTTTTCAAATTTTCAAAAACTTACTTCACAGGTTCAAGGAGAGTGATCATTTATGTGAAAATCAGAGATGAAGAGTATAAGTGTGATTAATGACTTGAACTGGTATTTATTATTATTTTTACTATTATTATTACAATGTTTGATTAATCAGTTATCAGAGAATGATAAAAAGAGAGGAGTTGTAAAGGAATTTTTCCTTTACATGTATTGATCTTTAGTGAAACATAGATTCAAGATGTATGCCTCATATGTTTTCTCACTTGCAGTGAGAAAAGACTTTGTGTGATGAGTTACGATGATAGAGGTAAGGAAACGCAGATGGTCAGAAGTCATCATGGGGGCATTTACAACTTATAGCCTGGGGGTCAAGGGGGCATTTGCCTCCCTTTTCTGCATAACCATTAATAGATAAACAACCTGGTATCTCTCCCTGTAGGGGAGGGAAGGAAGGAGGCCTTGAAGGGAATCACTATAAAAACAGGCTGGCACTGCTTCTCCTTATCGCTCCTCACTGACTCATTTGAAATGTGTGTTGGTGACGAGGATCTATCTTGCAAGAGAATAAATACTTTTATTACTATAATTTGGACTCAGAGTTGTCTCTTACTCAGTGATGATGTTTGTTTGAAAGAAATTGCCACAACAAGTGCATTTTTTTATGTTGCTGCCTTGTGTTAAACTACTTTAAATTACTTTTTTCCCTCATCAATCTACTCTCCATACTTCATAATGACAAAGCAAACACTGAACTCAGTGCTTCGCTGAAGCACCTTTGCAGCCTGACGTATTGTTAGTTATGATGCGATAAGCTTTGCACATCAGAATTGGGCAATTATCTGCTATTCTCATCATCTCAAGCTCTGTCTGCTTGGATGGGGGCAGATAGATGCACATTTTCAGGTTTCTCCAGAAATATTTGATCGGGTTCAAGCTCAGGCTGTGGCTGGGGCACTCAAAGACGTTCACAGAGGTGTGTGTATAAGCCACTCTTGCTGTGTGTTTAAGGTCATTGTCCTGTTGGAAGGTGAACCTCTGCCCAGTCTGAGGTTCTGAATGCTCTGGACTGGGTTGGCATTAAGGCAAGGCAAGTTTATTTATATAGCACATTTCATACAACATCATTCATTAAATGTGGCTAATGTTTTATCACATCTGATCTCTTCTGGAAGATGGTTCATAATAGCTAAAAGCGGACTCCCCTTGTTTTGTGTGAACCCTTGGTATTTCTAACTGACTCGATCCTACTGATCTGAGTGCTCTGTTAGGTTTATATTCAGTGAGCATATCTGCATGTATTTAGCTCCTAGGCCATTGAGTGCTTTATAAATGAGTAAATGTACTGTAGATGTAAATGTAAGCCAGTGTAAGGACCTGAGGACTGGTGTGATGTGCTCAGATGTTCTGTTTCTGGTCAGAATGAGTGTTCTGGATGAGCTGCAGCAGTCTAATGCTCTTCTTTGTAAGGAGATCATTACAATAATCCACCCTGCTGGTGATAAAGCCATGAACACGTTTCTCCAAATCTTGACTGGAAACAAAGCATATAATTCTTGCGATGTTTTTGAGATGATAGTATGCTGATTTAGTTACATGACTACTAAAACTAAGGTCTGTCTCCAGAATCACCCCAAGATTGTTGACTTGATTTGTAGTTGTTTGAGTGAATGAATGCATTCACCTTGAGAACTTCATCTTTGTTTCCAAATGCAATGAGTTCAGTTTTCTCCTTGTTTAACTGAAGAAAGTTCTGGCACATCCAACTGTTAATGTCATCAATGCATTGGCAGAGGGAGTCAATGGGGCTGTAGTCGTTTGTAGATAAGGTTAGGTAATCAGGGTATCATCAGCATAGATGTGATAAGTAATTTGATTCTCATTATGTGACTCAGTGGGAGCATATACAGGCTAAACAAGAGCGGTGCAAGAATCGAGCCTTGAGGTACGCCGCATAGACATATGCTCTCCTATACTCACATAATAACCTCTCCCTTCTAAGTATGACCTGAACCATTTGAGTGGCCATCTCTATATTTTGGTCCATTGAGCTTTTCTGACGAGTCCCTGCTGCTGAAAACCACCCCACGGCATTGAGATGGTACTCTGATGCTTTCCTTCAAACATGATGCTAAGAGCTTCATCAGACCAGACTATCTTGTTTCTCAGAGTCTGAGGGTCCCTTAGGTGCTGTTTTTCACATTTGAAGTGTGTTTTCATGTGTCTTCACTGAGGAGAGTATTGAGTTTGGCCACACCGGCATAAAGCACAGATCGGTGGAGTGTTGCAGTGATGTTTGTCCTTCTGTAGATCTCCACATATGATCATGGACCTTGACTAGAGTGACCATCAGCTTCTTATTCAACCAAAGCTCTTCTCCATCAGTTGCTCAGTTTGGCCAGCTCTAGTAAGAGTCCTGTTGGTTTCAAACTTCTTACATTAAGGGTAACAGAGACTATTGTGAAGCTTCAATGCAGCAGAATGTCTTCTCCAGATGTGTGGCTTGATGCGGTTTCTGAGCTATACGGGCAGTTTTTTACCTCAGGGCTTGGTTTTTGCTCTGATATGCATTTTCAGCTGTTAGACGTTTTATTAAGACGTGTGTGCCTTTCCAAATCATACCCATTCAATTGAGCTTGCCACAGGTTACCTTCACTCGAAGTTGAGTTGAAATCTAGAAGCAATATGAATGCTCCTGAGCTAAATTTAAACTGTATAAGGGTATGAATACTTCTGGAATGGAATACTTGTATTTTTTTTAATTGTAATAAATTTGCAAAGATGTTAAAAGCTTGTTTTGCTTTGTCATTATGATGTATGGAGAGTAGATTGATGTGGGGGAAAAAGTAATTTAAAGCAGTTTAACTAGGCAGAAACAAAATATGTGAAAAAATGTATACTTTCGCAAGACACTGTAAATATGCCATGTGTTCTAATAACTTTGGCCACCACTGTATACAGCGTTACTGTTGCACAACTTTCAGCTCCACAGAAGACAATAGAGTCATTATTCAGATCAATTCAGTTCATGCTGGTTAGTAAACCATTCAAGTGTGTGTGTGTGTGTGTGTGTGTGTGTGTGTGTATAGGTGTATGAGTGTGAGTGTGTGTGTGTGTGTGAGAGAGAGTGAGTGAGTGAGAGTGTGTGTGTGTGTGTGTGTGTGTGTGTGTGTGTGTGTGTGTGAGAGAAAGAGAGAGCGAGAGTGAGTGTGTGTGTGTGTGTGAGCGTGTGAGAGTGTGTGTGCGCATGTGAGAGAGAGAGAGAGAGTGTGTGTGTGTCTGTGCGCATGTGTGTGCGTGTGCGTGAGTGTGTGTGTGTGAGAGAGAGTGTGAGAGAGAGTGAGTGAGAGTGTGTGTGTGCGTGTGAGAGTGTGTGTGTGCATGTGAGAGTGTGTGTGTGCGTGTGAGAGTGTGTGTGTGCATGTGAGAGTGTGTGTGTGCATGTGAGAGTGTGTGTGTGTGTGTGTGTGTGTCTGTGCGCATGTGTGTGCGTGAGTGTGTGTGTGTGTATGTGTGAGTGTGCGTGCATGTGTGTGTGTGAGTGTGTGTGTGTGCGTGCATGTGTGAGAGTGTGTGTGAGTGCATGCGTGTGTGTGTTATGTGTGTGTGAGTGTGCGCGCGTGCGTGTGTGTGTGTGTGTGTGTGTGTGTGTGTGTGACAGAGTGAGTGAGTGAGTGAGTGTGTGTGTGTGCGAGAGAGAGAGAGGGAGAGAGTGTGTGAGTGTAGTTGTGAGTGTGTTTGGTGTGTGTGTGTTTGGTGTGTGCGTGTGTCTGTGAGTGTGTGTGTGTGTCTGTGCGCATGTGTGTGTGTGTGTGTGTGCATGTGCTCTCACCCCTCAAAGCAGTGTGCTACAGTTAGTGCCCATTTTTTCCCGATGAGCACACAGCCGCAGATGTGTCCGCTGGCTTCACTCTGAAGGGAGCACTGCCACGGCCATCGGCCCGGGCGACTCGTGCGGCCTCCCAGAATCCTCTTCACCAACCGGGCAGCGGGCCGACGGCCACATTCTGAAACACGGAGGACAAACAGAGAGAATGAAGAACGAAACAGTGTCTTTAATGGCCAGCAGAAGTGTGTGTGTGTGTGTGTGTGTGTGAGCCTCTCTCTGTGTGTGTGTGTGTGTGTGTGTGTGTGTGAGCCTCTCTCTCTGTGTGTGTGTGTGTGTGTGTGTGTGTGTGTGTGTGTGTGTGAGCTCTCTCTGTGTGTGTGTGTGTGTGTGTGTGTGTGTGTGTGTGTGTGTGTGTATGTGTGAGTCTCTGTGTGTGTGTGTGTGTGTGAGTCTCTCTATGTGTGTGTGTGAGTGTGTGTGTGAGATAGTCTCTCTCACTGTGTGTGTGTGTGTGAGTCTCTGTGTGTGTGTGTGTGTGTGTGTGTGTGTGTGTGTGTGTGTGTGTGAGTCTCTCTCTGTGTGTGTGTATGTATGAGAGTGTGTGTGTGTGTGTGTGTGTATGAGTGTGTGTGTGCGTGTGTGTGTGTGTGCTGCTCATACACACCGTCTCTTGTGCACTTCAGTGAGATCTTCTTGTAAGATGGGCAGCTCTGTCTGCAGACATGAAATGATGTTGATCAGTGTCGTATGATGGACTGAGTTTCCAAACATATTTAACATGGAGCATGTTGTAGTTTTGCTGCTGTCGTGTGTGTGCAGTAAAACACACTCATACACACTACGCCTGCCCCCTAATAGTCGACTAATACTCGTTAGTCGACGAGAAGGCTTGGTCGACCAAAACTGTATTAGTTGTTTATTATACATAATTTAATAATACCACTTTTTCAAATAAGTAACATAATTTCCATGAACAGATTAACAGCTAGTGTTGAACTTTCTTCCCCTGCGTCCGGTTCTTCATGTAATCAGAACAAAGGTGTGTTTGAGCGGCGCCTTCTACGGTACAGACCTGAATTTACATTTGCTTGAAAAGGCCTTTAACTAGGGATGTCCCGATCAGAGTCGTGAATATTAGTTATTGAGTATCTGCCTATACTGAGTCCCGATCCGATAATTGTATTTTCCTAAAGCTTGGTGCACAATTTAAGTATATTACACTTATTAAACTCAATCCAATGTGTAAAGAGTTGTACAGAGATTTTCTCAGTGACAGGGACTCAAATGTAAAAAAAGGGAATATATCATCACTAATATCCAATATAACAATTACTATATAAACTATAGATTTATATATATATACATACACTCATATCTTCCAATAATAAGATACACGCTATCTGTCTATATATGCACACACTGTATAAAGACACTGACAGATGTAAACATGTTACAATGATAGACATAGTAAACAGACTGTGTGGGCACAATTATTAATAAGGGACTACTGATGTAAATAAGCAGATTAATTGCAACATAAAGTGAAAAAAGTGGAGATAAGGTTAGAAAGCATGACGTTTGTGAATGTCAGTCTATTGCGTCCAAAACAAGACGCAACGCATTATGACGATGATGTCTCAGATAATCTGTCGGCATATAAAGTAAATAGTAATAAATTAGTGATTCCTTACACAATGTGCACATCAAATACACTAAACGCTTAATCTTGAACACGTGTGATGCGCTAGAAAAGATCTCATTAATCGGCTCCGAACATCCCTACCTTTTACATTTACCAAAAATATTATTTTTAATATTAAAACCAAAACAAATCCAAAAAGCAAGTAATGCAACTAGTTAATTTTTTAAGGAGTAATTCAATATTGTAATGCATTACTTTTAAAAGTAACTTTCCCCAATACAAGCAAAGAACATAATTCAACCCCCAACATGTTTAGACTTTGATGACCCTAAAATAATTGTTTGATCATGTAGATAAATGGATGTGAACATGTGATTTAATAATTTTGTTCCCAAATGCACAGCTAGTTCACGCATGCACGCACACACACACACGCACACACACGCACACACACACACACACACACACTCACCCTCGCTTTTCCAGCAGCCCCTGTAGAGGAAACATGTTCTGTGGATTCCAGTCTGGGACAACATGCAGCCAGCGCCTCCTTCCCGCAGCAGACGACACATCCAGCACCGCGTCTGCAGAGAGAAGAGAACTACACACACACACGCACGCATGCACGCACGCACACACGCGCACACACACACACACACAGGTCTCACTGTCATTTAAACAACTGACTGGTAAATATTGTTTGTACAGGAGAGACTGTCAGGCAGAATTTCCCTTGCAACTCAATGCAAATCACAGCAGCAGTAACAGCACCATTGATATATTTAGACAGAGAAAGGTCTTGTAATATATCTAAGCATTAGATCGGGTTCTTGTGTCCTGCAGTGTTTTTCTGAAGTGTGTGCATGCAAAACTAAAGTAACAGAAAGCCGCTTACTGATGCATGCATTTAAAGTAGACAGAATGCTAACGACCTTAACTGACAAAAAATGACCATAATTTGCACGGTCATCATACCTTCTTGTCCAAACAAAATTCATAAACTCAGGCAGAATGTATGCGACCGCTGCACCTGATGTTCACAAACTTTCATAACTGGTAAATGTTTGTGAAATGGCAGAGCCTTGATTAATCCGTTTCTTTGCATGCAATCGTGAAATGCAATCTTTTTCCTTTTTTTTTTTTATTCGTTTTGGGCGGTGGGGGGGGTGATTTCGGGTCGGGTTCGGGCTCTAAATTTAACTGTGCCGCTCGGGTCGGGTCGGGTCGGGTCAGACGATCTCGGGTACGGGCCGGGTTCGGGCTTCAGTTTTGAGCCCGTGCAGACCTCTAACGCACGCACACACACACACGCACACGCACACACACGCACACACACACACCCTCGCTTTTCCAGCAGCCCCTGTAGAGGAAACATGTTCTGTGGATTCCAGTCTGGGACAACATGCAGCCAGCGCCTCCTTCCCGCAGCAGACGACACATCCAGCACCACGTCTGCAGAGAGAAGAGAACTACACACACACACGCACGCACGCATGCACGCACGCACACACACACACACACAAACACAGGTCTCACTGTCATTTAAACAACTGACTGGTAAATATTGTTTGTACAGGAGAGACTGTCAGGCAGAATTTCCCTTGCAACTCACTGCAACTCACAGCAGCAGTAACAGCACCATTGATATATTTAGACAGAGAAAGGTCTTGTAATATATCTAAGACTTGTAAACATTAGATCAGGGTTCTTGTGTCCTGCAGTGTTTTTCTGAAGTGTGTGCATGCAAAACTAAAGTAACAGAAAGCCGCTTACTGATGCGCAGCATATTAAGAACACAGTGCAAACGCGGCACACGAGAGCAGATGCTGTGTGTGTGTGTGTGTACTGACCTTACCCTAAACCCATCTGTGTGCACGCGACGCTGCTAAGGTTTGAGCTCCATCCATCCGCACACACCCGATACTCCATCCCGGC
>CM049816.1:64159112-64171612 GCA_027422435.1 Schizopygopsis pylzovi
TGTGTGTGTAAGTGAGTGTGTGTGTGTGTGTGTGTGTGTGTGTGTGTGTGTGTGTGTGTGTGTGTGTGCGCGCGCAGCGGCTCACAGCAGTTCAGCTCGTCACTTTTGTCCAGGCAGTCATGATCTCCGTCACAGATCCAGTCTCGAGGAATACAGCGTCCTTCTCCACAGTGATGCTCTTCAGCCGGGTCACACACTACAGCACCACAAAGGCCACATTATTTCTGAATTATGTCTCAAATTAAATAAAACACAAGCAGAAATTAATTAGACAGTAAGCCCAGACCCAGTTGATCAGAGCGTCTGCTCTCTTCAACACAGTGCCGGGGAAAGATACTTTTAAAAGCAATGCATTACAATATAGCATTACTTCCTAAAAAATAACTAATTACGATACTCTGTTACTTTTTATGGAAAGCATTGCATTACTTTATAAATCTGGGCAGGGCTTGCTCGTTTGTTTTTAATATAAAAAGTTCTTCTTTTACAAACATAAAAGCCCGTTCACACTGAAAGTGAAGTGAATCCGGTTCAGGCTGAAGAATAACTCAAATCAAACACATTTGTCATTGATTGAATTGGACAGCAGCAAAGACATTGAGCACATCAGTAAGCGGATAACACACACAGCTTATTAAAATAACCAGTTTGCCCCATTTACATGCACACCTGACTGTGTTGTGAGATGAGTAAGTACATGTTGATATTTAGTCTAGAACTACTCGGTTTGATTTCAATGGTGAATCCAATCAGATGTAATTACTCACCACAGTTCTGCTCATCGCTCAGATCTCCGCAGTCATCGTATCCGTCACACAGCAGATCAGCACTGATGCAGCGGCCGGTGGCACACAGATACTGAGCCTCCGCACAAGCTGGACACACCACAGAAGAACAGTACTCAAACTGAAGCATCTTCGTTTCCTCGCTCCTCCTGAAGGACGTCTCAGTTCTGGAACTGCATCATGAGGAGGCGAGGAACGAGGACGCTTTCAGACCAGCTGTGAGCGAGGATTGGCAGAAACACTGATCATGTATAATGCATTATAATGTGAAATTAACCCCCCGGTTTCACAGACCAGGCTTAAGCCTAGTCCAAGACTAAAATGTAAGTCTGAGCCGTTTCAACTGAAAGAAACTTGCATCTTAAAATCGTAGCTTCATAGGAATGGTATGAAACTTGGTGACTGTTATGGCATTTGATACGTGAACACACAAAACAATTGAGGGCATGATTCGAAAAAGATAAGTGCTCGTAAACAAAAAAAATAGTCACACTCCGGTCTCCGGTCTAAAATGACTGACCATAGAAATACAGATTATTTTTGTGTGTACAGTCTATAAATCCCCCACGATGCTGAAACAAGGGAGTGAAGCTCTAAAACATCAAGAGAACACACACACACTCACACACACTCTCTCTCTCACACACACACTCGTACACACTCACACTCTCTCTCTCACACACACTCACACACACTCACACACACTCACACACACACACTCTCTCTCTCTCACACACACACACACACTCACACACACACACTCTCTCTCACACACACACACTCACACACACTCTCTCTCTCTCACACACACACACACACACTCTCGCACACACACACACCCACACACACCTCACACACGACACTCTGCACACAACACACACTCTCACACACACACACACACTCGTACACACTCACACACTCGTCTCTCACACACTCAGCTACACACACACACACACACACACACACACATTCACACTGACACACATCATCACACACGACACTCACATCTCTAACTCTCACGTTATGGCATCATACGGACACACACACTTCGAGGGCACGATTCAAAACAGATCTCGTAAACAAAAAAATACCACACTCCCGGTCTCCACAACACACTACCATAGTACAGACTAACTTTATCTGACACTTATCCACACACTGAAACAAAGTTGCATCTCTAAAATCATCAAGAGAACACACACACACTCGTACACACTCACACTCTCTCACACACACACTCGTACACACAACACACACCTACACACACACGTCCACACTACACCACACACACTACACACTACACTCTCTCTCTCACACACTACACACACTCACACACACACTGACTCTCTCTCTCACACACACACACACACACCACACTCACACACACACTCTCTCTCCTCACACACACACTCTACACACTCACACTCTCTCTCTCACACACACACTCTCCACCACACACACCTCGCACACACACCCACACACACACACACACCACACTCCACACTCTCTCTCTCACACACACTCAACACACTCACACTCTCCACACACCACACACACACACACACACACACACACACACACACACACCTCACACACTCTCTACACTCACACACTCACACACACACACAACACACACACCACACACTCTCACACTCTCTCTCTCACACACACCAACACACTCACACTCTCACACACACCACACACACACACACTCGTACACACTCACACACTCACACACACACACACACACACACACACACCTCTCTCTCTCTCACACACACACACACACACACACATTATTTATTTTTGTTATATATTTATATAATTGTAATGTTTTATAAAGCAAAATGCTTTCTGTGTTCAGGTTTGACTGCAGTAATAATAATTCAAAAGCTGACGCTTCAAATCAACATTTAAAACAACTAAAAATATACAACTTGACAAAAAGTATTTTTTGAGAATGTCTTGATATGCATTTAAATCCACAACCTAATAAAAGTAAAGAATTGTGTATAAAAACAACACGGGCCTTTCTATGGATTCCTATACTGACATCTAGTGGTCATATCATGAAATTACATATTTCTCTCAGCAGGAGGTGCAAATCTGCCTTCAAAAAATGCATACGAGATACTATATTAATTGAAAAATAATGTAAAAAAAATTCTCAATGGGAAAAATTGATAATACATTTAGCATAAATACAAAAATATTGAACAAAAATATATTAGATTGAATTTACTGAAAAAAAAGGTGTAATTTCACATGTCCAGTCACT
Organism: Schizopygopsis pylzovi; assembly: GCA_027422435.1. NCBI lineage: Eukaryota > Metazoa > Chordata > Actinopteri > Cypriniformes > Cyprinidae > Schizopygopsis > Schizopygopsis pylzovi. The sequence continues at coordinate 64,162,176 of CM049816.1, forward strand.
TTTGACCGTGAAGACCACGAGTGTGATTTAGCACAAGGGTCATCTCAGGTCTTTAAGCACAAACTAACACAATCAGGATAATATTTTCAGAAAACAAGACATAATATTGTCAAGTCGTAGATTCGTATATATAGAAAACAAGACAATAACACTAATGGAGATTTTTTTTTTTGCAGTGATATGAATAAACAAACCTGGTCAGAGCAGATCCCGTGAAAGCAGCTGCTGACGCTCGAGAGAGAGCAAGAAACATGAACATAAACCCACCGCTCTGCATCTCACATCTTTTAGGGCCATTGTGGACATAAACGTAGAAACTTCTCACACTACCCAAGCAACTGTTTTCCCAAAAGCACCAAATTTAGCAATTTTGTGAATATATTTGCCAACTTTTAGCAAGTGACTAAGGCACACAAAAAGTGAAAACCAAAGATCACACATCAGGTGAATATAATGAGTTGCTATTTGCAATTGTTTGATTTAATAGCTTGTATCTGTGATTATTGCTCAGTTTGTATGCTGTAAGAAAAATGCAGGATACTAGAGATTTCCCAGGACATTATATCCCGAAAACAAAATGCGTAATTTAAAATGCAAAATACGGAAAAGTATTTAATATTAACGTAGAATATCGTGCACTATTTTTACAGACTTTTCTTATCGTGTACTCGCACACTAACTCACTACTAATACACCGCTTAAAACATAACTGTTGGGAATGTGTAGCATTACAAGTTAAGTAGCTATTAACTTGCAATTATTCAAAAACGTGTAAGTGTTCAATAATGTTGAGATTTGCTGTTGTGACAGTTTAGCTTTCTCTGAACAGGAGATGTAGTAAGAGACGCGCACACTTACTGCAGTCGGCCTCGTCGCTCCAGTCGTCGCAGTCGTTGTGTCCGTTGCACACTAGCTTCAGCGGGACACATGTTCCGGTCGCGCACAGAAAGTGACCGTTGCCTCCACACGCAGCTGAACACAACATCACAAAGAGACGCGCGTCAGACGCTGAGCGCCGCAGACGTGATGCAGAGCCGGAGGTTCACTCACAGAGCTTTCCACTGGCGTGTGGCGGCGTGTAGCAGGCGTTGTTGGTGAACTGAGAGCAGCGCAGGAACTCCGGCCAGGACGCGTTAAACATCTGCAGCACCGGCTCACATCCCTCACGAGCCGCTTCGCAGAACGACTGACACGGCAGAACCAGAGTCCTACGGTACAGATGGAAAAATTAGAGATTTACAAGTCAGTTTTTAAAATGAAAAAAAAAAAAAAAAAAAAATATAATATCGGGGGGTGGGGTTGTCATTCCCTGTAAGCAAGTTTTATGTTCACTTCCTAGTTAATGTGGTCGCATTGGAATAAAACTTGCTTGAAGGGAATGACAACCCCCCCCCAAAAAAAATTATAATTTCAAAATAATTTTGGGATTTTTTTCATTTTAAAAACTGACTTGTAAATCTTTCATTATGCTATATTATTGCCAAATGTTGCATTTAGTCTAGTTGAGTTTTTTTGGGTTTAGCACAGGTTGTGTCTTGTTTTCGGAGCTCATTGGTTGTAGGCCTCGTTGATCTGAGCCTCAGTTTATGATTAAACATTGACAAAATTATCCACAAATTATGCTTGTTTTCACTCAAGAGCTGAGGTGCATAAGCTCCGATCAATGGCCACTTAATTATTATTTAATTCATCATCTCATGAACCCCAGTTTGGGAAACCTTGCCATAATGTTTAATGCACTTCATGATGTAGATAATAACAAATAACAGAAAATATTTGTTTTGGTATTTTTCCTATCAAGGTGCTTGCTACGGATAGGAAAAAGCTGAAATCGAAACGGGTCTGAATTGTGAAGGTTTTGGAGGCAGTGTGTAAATGCGATCGACACAACACGAGGTCGTATTTATTTTACAACATGTGAAAATTTGGACTCGGTGTGCATGCACATCAATATGCTGATAACTACCAAAAATATGACCCTGGGCCACAAAACCAGTCATAAGTGATTTATGCATTATGTGAACGCTGAATAAATCATATTTCCATTGATGTATGGTTTGGACAATATTTGTAAATCTGGAATCTGAGGGTGAGAAAATCCCCTTTAAAGTTGTTCTTAGCAATGCATATTACTAATCAATAATTAAGTTTTGATATATTTACGGTAGGTAATTTAATATCCTAATGATTTTATTATTAACAAATTATTATTATTAGCTTTTATTAACAAAGATGATCCTAACTTGACAACAAATCCTAAAAACTGTCCTAAAAAAATTAATTAATTAATTATTGTTAAGATTTAAAAGTAAATAAAGCTTTAAAACATAAAGTAATAAATAGGGGAAAGATTATAAAAAGCACTTTTCAGTTTAAGTATCGAAAGTTTACTTAATATATTAATGCTCAAATTAAATTGTGTTAATCAAAAAGCATGTCTAATTAATTAAAATCATGAAACGTATACAAATTTAACTTTAATGTATTAAAAGTGTAACAAAAAAACATGTTTAGGGCCGTATTATTATTTTTTTTTTTTTTCTCACCTTATGTTTTATTGTTACCAAATTCTGTGTTTTAGCACATGTAATTATTTGAATGCATACAAACTATTATTATTTATTCTTACAGTAGCCTTATGAAATGCCCCCCGCCCCCCCTTAGAAATGATGTGTGTGTTTACAATTTAACAGGTTATCAGATGAAGGCATAACACATTGGTTTAATTTATATTTTAATTAATTCAAATTAAAAAAAAAAAAATTGGCAAATAAAGGTGATTTAATCAAATCTGATTAGTTCTGTGTATGTGATATGAGGCTAGTTTAAACAAGTCTGCGTCGTGATGCAACGATTAATTTCGACAGCGCTAATTTAGACGAGGAGATAAAATCATCAGTTTAAGGAGACACCCCCCCCCCACATGATTGTAAAGGGCTTTGGGTGTTCAGCAATACACAATAAAGCTCTATATAAATGCATCATGTTTGTTTAAATATAGTTAAAAGAGTCAGATCTGTTGTTTGTAGATTTTAGTTCGGCCTTTAACACCTTGCAGCCTCATATTCTTTTGAAAACTATGCAGTGGATGAATGTCAATCCCTTTATTATTAAGTGGCTCTACTCATTTCTGACCAATCGTAGCCAGCAGGTTAGGGTGAATAGGACGTTGTCTAAATCTACGATTATCAACACTGGCGCCCCACAGGGGTGTGTCAGTTCTCCAGTCCTGTTCACATTATATACTAATGAATGTACATGTAGTACTGTTAATAATTACATGATTAAGTTCTCTGACGATACAGCTATTTTATGTCTCATATCTGGAACATCAGATGTTACTACTTACAAACATGAGGTTCAGAACTTTGTCCAGTGGTGTGATAAACATTTTCTTAGCATTAACACAAAAAAAACAGTGGAGATGATGTTTGACCCCAAATCCATTGGTGACCACTTACCAGTGGTCATTAATGGTCAGAATATAGTCCAGGTGGACTCTTGCAGATATCTGGGCATTCACATTGATAATAAACTGACATGGAGTGTTCAGGTTGAAAATGTCTGCATTAGGGTCCAACAGCGATTGTATTTTCTTCGTAGGTTAAGGGGATTTGGTGTTAACCAAAAATTGTTGCTTCTCTTTTATCATGCTGTAATCGAGAGCATTTTTCGATACGGCATCTCAGCCTGGTTTGGCAATCTTAGTGTACACTTGAAAGCCCAGATTACACGGCTAACACAGAGAGCCATGAAAATTATGGGAGTTAAGCAGCATCCCACACCTCAGGCTCTTTTTGAAGAAACAGTTACTAGACAGGCTCAAAAAATTATTTCAGATCCCACTCATGTCCTTCACTCGCTTCAGAGTTCCTAAGTGCAGGCTTAACCGTTTTAAGAACTCCTTTGTCCCACTGTCCATTAAAGCATTGAATGATAAGTTAGCTAGAGGTCAACAATTATAATGTGTTTGTGTATATATACATGTGTATGTATGTATATATATGTATATAAATATGTATTTTCCCCATCTGGTGTGTGCAAATATATATAGACATGATGATTAAAGGGGTGTTGCACAAAAGGTAGGTCGTAGTTTAGTTGTTCACTGTATATTGTGGGGAGGGCAGAGAGGGGTCGCTGTGTCATATGTATGTAGTATGTTATATGTGTAGAACAGCAGATTACGTATTGTATGTGTCCAACACAAATTTCCTTCGGGACAATAAAGTTTATCTTATCTTATCTTAGATTGTGCAGAGGACTCATCTGGTTCCTTATTGTATCTTAAGATAAGGCCCTAAGCTTTCTGCACTCCCAGGGTCTCAAATGAGTTCCCTGAAATAACCTGAATGACCAGATGCTAATCAATAACCTGTCAATGGAGAGCGTGATGTGTCACAGACCTGCGGTCTCCGTGGCTGGTGCATTGTGGGAGAGCGAGGGAGCATCCAAACAGCATGATGTGTCTGTAGCAGGACAGTCGACTAAGGTAGCTGAAGAACTTGAGGAACATCTGCCGCTCGCTGCTCTTGACGACCGTCGTACCCGGCACCACGCCGCTCTGGTTGTACCGCAGCATGTGACACTGACTCTCCGTGATGTCAGAGCAGAGACCTGTCAGCAAACACAGGAGGAATCTGATTGGCTGATGCATCCCGGAGGGAGTGGTTTCAGTGGTCGAATTAGAAGAGGTGTGTTTTTGAGCGGTTCACTATTGTTGCTTGAGTTCACCGTTCTTTATAAAACCCATGAGATTAAGATTCATGTTTACTACTAATGACATTCATGTAAAGCAGTGAAACACTGCTGATTCCCTCAGTCTTACTGTGTGTGTGTGTGTGTGTGTGTGTGTGTGTGTGTGTGTGTGTGTGTGTGTGTGTGTGTGTATCCGTGTGTGTGTGTGTGTGTGTGTGTGTGTGTGTGTATCCATGTGTGTGTGTGTGTGTGTGTGTGAATCTGTGGTGTGTGCTGTGGTGGTCGTGTGTGTGTGTGTGTGTGTGTGTGTGTGGTGTGAGACTTTGTGTGTGTGTGAGTCTTTGTGTGTGACTTTGTGTGTGTGTGTGTGTGTGTGTGTGTGTGAGAGTCTGTTTGTGTTTATGTGTGTGAGAGAGAGAGCCTGTGTGTGTACATCTATGCGTGCGTGAGTCTGTGTGTGTGTGTGGGTGTGAGTCTTTGTGTGCGTGTGTGAGACTTTGTGTGTGCATGTGAATCTGTGAGTGTGTGTTCTTAGTCTGTGTGAGTGTGTGTTTGTGTGTGTGTGTGTGTGTGAATGCTCTCTAAAAGACTCTGATTGTAATTGTGATTCTAGTACTCAAGTCAAAGTCAGAAAGACGCGTACGCATGCACACATGCACACACACACATGTTGGTTTTTATGGTTTACGGGGACTTTCCATAGGCGTAATGGTTTTTATACTGTACAAACTGTAAGTGCTATTGCCCTACACCTACCCTACACCTAAACTTAGCCCTCACAGGAGACGGTGCATTTCTATTTTCCCCCAAAAAACTCACACTGTATGATTTATAAGCGTTTTAAATTATGGGGACACTGAAAATGTCCTCATAAATCACCTTCTCCTTGTAATACCTGTCATACCCATGTCATTATACAAATTTGTGTCCTCATAAACCACATAAACATGCCCACACACACACACACACACACACAGCAGGCATCTGATCTGTGAGTCGTGTAGAGTGAGGCCAGGGGCTGCAGATCGCTCCAGACTGAGCGCCAGTTCATTGATATAGATGTTAAATAATGTTGGGCTTAAGCAGCAGCCCTGTCTCACTCCACGCTCCTGGGAAAGATACCTTGTACGTTTGGTGTTGATTTTTAATAATGCACACACACACACACACACACACCCACCCCCTCAGGAAAGATGATTAATCATTAGGCTATCTGAGGAGACAGAGACAAATAAAGCATAGAGCGCACCCTCAGTAGAGGTCACAAGAGGACACACAGATGACTTTCAGGACAGAACCTTCACAGAGGACACAAATACGCATCTCGCACACAAATACACAGAGAGAGAGAGAGAGAGAGAGGAGAGAGAGAGAGAGAGAGAGAGAGAGAGAGAAAGAGGAAAATCTGTGCTGAAATTAGATTAGACGCTGGTCTGCAGAGAACAAAAGCAGCGAGATGTTTGACAAAAAGAGAGAGAGAGAGAGAGAGAGAGAGAGAGAGAGAGAGACAGAGAGAGAAAAAAAGCGTTTGAAAAAGCGTTTGACTCAATCTGGCACCAAGGACTATTCTACAAACTTATTAAAAGTGGAATAGGAGGTAAAACCTATGACCTCATCAAATCAATGTACACTGAATGTAAATGTGGCGTAAAAATCAACACCAAACGTACAAGGTATCTTTCCCAGGAGCGTGGAGTGAGACAGGGCTGCTGCTTAAGCCCAACATTATTTAACATCTATATCAATGAACTGGCGCTCAGTCTGGAGCGATCTGCAGCCCCTGGCCTCGCTCTACACGACTCAGAGATCAAATGCCTGCTGTATGCAGATGATCTGGTTCTGCTGTCTCCCACTAAACATGGTTTACAGCAGAACCTGGACCTGCTGGAGCAATACTGCCAGACCTGGGCCCTGACAGTCAACCTGAAGAAACCAACATTATGATACTGAGATATGTTTGGATAGTTTTAAACCACACATGCAAACACGTGCTCTTCATGACGTACCAGCGTCAGCGCTCGTCACAGTGGAGACGGATGTCCCCCAGTCCACAGGGGCCGCGGCGGTGGGGCCCGTCGGTGAGGATGAGGAGGTGTCAGCGCGAGGCATCCAGTGTGCCGAGTCCCACTGCGGAGGGGTGTTTGTCAAGACGTTGTGTTTGTCAGACATCGTCCCGTTATTGGCCATCATCGGCCCGGGGGCCGTGCCGTTAAAGGGCCCCGTGGTCGCTACGGAAACAGAAGATCCGGCATCCAGCAGGCCATTCCCAAATAAACCTGGACAAAGACGGGAAACCAGAGTCGATAAAAGAAACAGCAGTGGAAGGGTTTAAAGACAAACACAGCAACAGCTGAAGTACTCTCTCTCTCTCTTTCACTCACACACACAAACACACTCTCGCGCACACACACACACACACACACACACACACACTCTCTCTCTCTCACTCACACACACACGCACACACACACACACACACACACACACACTCTCTCCCTCACACACACACACACACTCTCTCCCTCACACACACACACACACACTCTTGCGCACAAACGCACACTCTCGCGCGCTCACACACATACTCTCTTTATTTTTAAGAGTGTATTATTTCGCAGCGACGTGACCAATACGAACGGCTTCACAAAGTACATTTCAGCCGAGACAAACACACCGTAATAAACAAACTACAATCAACAGAGGGTAATTTCAGCTAATTAGGCCAGAGGTCGTTTTCATGCCAGCAGTGAATTAGACCCTCGTTTGGAAAGACTTCACAGCAAGCAAGCGTGAGAATCATAACGACCAACAGACATCTTGCGTTAGTAAAAGAGATCTTTAATCCAACACAATTCATCTCGTTCAAACCAGCGTGACTTTAATCTGTGAAACAGAGCATGTTTAAAAGAGCAAACAACACTGGACTGACTTTCACTGTATGGACCAAATAAAGAGACATTTAGAGAAAGTAATTCACAGAGGTCTGAGCGACGTGAGGTGACTGAACTAGGGGTCGACCGATATGTGTTTTTCAGGGCCAATACCGATACCGATTATTACAGATCAAGTAGACCGATAACCGATATTTTGAACTGATATACGTGTCTGGTGTAAAAATGAAAATGAATGCCAAAATTAATAATAACAAGAGCTCTGACAAAAAACGTTCTTTAAATGCTTTTAAACATGTCTTTAATTCTGAAAACTGTTAATAACAACAACATTAAATAAACAGTAATATTAATAATAACATAAGTGCAGGGATCACCCAGAAGCATTCTGTAAACATTTTGTAAAACTTAAAGTAAATGTATTTAGCGTATTGTGTGATTATTCTCAACAAAAGTTGTAATAATTGTTGTAGTTGTATTACGTATACAGTAATATATTCGGCTAAACCGAACTTATATTTTGACAGGTTGCCATGAGGACCTTTTAAGTTTCTGTAGCCTATGTATATATGATATGACGATCGTTTTACTCAAATGAAACGGTCAAATGCTCATGAAGTGACTCTCCGAGCAGTTCTGGGGATGTTGTTCATGTATTTATGTCCTCGTTTAGTGAGACGGCAGATGCTGAAAACACCGCGAGCAGCACGCGCTTCAGTATGTATGTGTGCAGTAAATGAAACCGCACGTCTGTGTCATTCATTAACAGAGATGCAGAACATGCAGGATTCATATTTAAATAGTGTTTTTGCGGCTTAATATTTATAGATACTAGTCCATAGCGCGAGTCGATTTAAGTGTACTGACCTACTTTTGATTAATTCATCCAAACTTCGACACATTCCGCGACATTCCGCGTTATACGGTAAATTCCATTATATGACTGCATTCCGCGATTCCGCCCGCATTTTCCGCATCGCGGACATCATAGTGGATTGTGATTTATTGCAACTTCAGCAACGTCTGCTGCTGCCTTACCTTTGAGAGACAACTGATGCGTGATCACTGAGGCAGCTCCAGTTAACAAGTGCTTTCGGTGTGAGACTGCCTTCAGTTTTCCGTGCTGATTGGTCGGACTCGTGACTCTCTACATATCAGACGAGCGGTGGGCGGAGATTGCTCGAGGCCACAGAGTGTTGAGCTCAGACAGGCTGCATCGAGCCAAATAGTGCATTTAAACATTAAATAATTTCACCTGTATTATTTATTCACCAATAAATAATGTCACCTGTAAATAGTATGTATCGGCAAATCTGTTTTGAAAATGGCCGATATCGATAATCGTAAAAATGCTTAATATCGGCGCTGATAATCGGCCAGGCCGATAATCGGTCGAACCCTAGACTGAACAGAACAGAGGACAATCATAACAGAGCCGAGTCTAGCGTCACGTTTGACCGCTTCTGTCCGGATTTCTCTGAGGCGGGGTTCGCTTTTGGGCTTTTACTGATCTTACTTGGGTTGGGGATCGAGAATCAATTCCAGAATCGGATATTGTTGTAAAATAAAAGTGGGGCTTTTAATCATGTATTTGTCTTTGAATCATTCATTCAAGAGATTGACTCAAAAACACTGATTCATCCAGTAATGAAACGAGTCAATCTTGAGTGAGTGAGAATGGATTACTGGTACATGTCCTGTGGTCTGGTGAGACCAAGATAAACTTATTTGGTTCAGATGGTGTCAAGCGTGTGTGGCGGCAACCAGGTGAGGAGTCCAAAGACAAGTGTGTCTTGCCTACAGTCAAGCATGGTGGTGGGGGTGTCATGGTCTGGGGGTGCATGAGTG
>CM049816.1:64176612-64204112 GCA_027422435.1 Schizopygopsis pylzovi
CGAAAAGAAAATGAAGGGGTTATCTACAGCATTCATCAGATCTTTCTCTTCCAACTTCACTCCATGTGCGCTCGCATCCTAATTTCTGATTGGCTGGTAGGTGGCATTTAGCTCCGTATAACTCGAGACAGCTATGCACTACCTCCGTCATATTCCCTCATCTATTAATTGTATATATATAGCGGGACAAGTTATCCTGTCTCAGCGTGAGAAATACAAGGTGTGGCGTGAGAGCATGTGAACTGGTTGAAATGAGACTTGAGAGCCCTGCTGGGCATCACTGGGATTCCACTTCGCTGGTTTGAATCCTATCTCACTGGTAGGTTGTTCAGGGTGGAAATGGAAGGGGAGGTATCCAAAGCACATCCACTGGTCCCTGGAGTTCCTCATGGGTCAGTTATTGGACCCCTCCTCTTCTCCACATACACTACATCACTGGAGTTCCTCAGGGATCAGTTCTTGAACTCTCCTCTTCTCCACATACACTACATCACTGGTGTTCCTCAGGGATCTGTCCTAGGATCTCTCCTCTTCTCCACACACACTACATCACAGTGTTCCTGTGGCTCAGTGGTTAGAGCATTGCGTTAGCAGCACAAACGTTGTGGGTTCGATTCCCAGGGAACACATACTGACAAAACAAATGTATGGACTGAATGTACTGTACTGTAAGTCGCTTTGGATAAAAGCATCTGCTAAATGCATAAATGTAAATGTACATTTATGTACATCCTCAGGGATCAGTTCTTGGGCCCCTACTCTTCTCCACATACACTACATTACTGGGGTTCCTTAGGGATCAGTTCTTGGACCTCTCCTCTTCTCCACATACACTACATTACTGGGGTTCCTTAGGGATCAGTTCTTGGACCTCTCCTCTTCTCCACATACACTACATCACTGGGGTTCCTCAGGGATCAGTTCTTGGACCCCTCCTCTTCTCCACATACACTACATTACTGGGGTTCCTTAGGGATCAGTTCTTGGACCTCTCCTCTTCTCCACATACACTACATGGATGAAAGAACATCACCTACAGCTCAATCTAGAAAAGACTGAGCTTCTTGTCTTACCTGCCACTCCAAGTCTACAGTATGACTTCACCATCCAGTTAGGTCCTTCTACAATTATCCCATCAAGCTCAGTCAGACATCTTGGTGATATTTTTGATGACCAGCTTGTAACACCTATACCTTTATCTTTTGTGCAAGTGTCACATGAAATGAGGGACCAAACAGACCAATCGTACTCATGAGTCAAGTGTATTAAATATAATTACCCGAAACATGCAAATTCAATATGACACAAACAATTGAGAGTTCAACAGTTAGGACCAGAGCATAAAAAACAATCCAGTATTCCAACATATAGTCCTTGGCTTGTCATCACTTAGACCTTGCTCAGTCTTTGTTGAAACATGAAGTGCAAAAATAACAGTACTTGAATGTCAAGATGATTCCCAGCAAAGTTCAATCAGAAAAGAGATGTTTGACGTCCAGCGTAGCTTTTAAGCAGTAGATGTAAGTCAGTTCTCCTAGTTCCAGACTGCTCTGATTATTTAGCCACCAAATAATCCATACATGCTCAGAACAGAAACCCTGGATGAGCTTAGAACTATAAAGTTCCTCAAACAGGGTCCAAAGGCCCGAACCACCATGAGGTAAGCTTCTCCAAACAACAGAGAATTAACTTCCTCTCATTTCTCCTTCTTTGCTACCTTAAATAGGTGAATTCTATGCATTTCTTTAACAGAGCGCCCTCTAATGTTCAGGTGAGTAATGACATTGCTGCTCTAAGAGGATTTCTGGTACATAAGTAACAGAGAAACTGTTACAAGCTGACCTTCAAAGAGCACATTGCAAAGACTGCTCGATCTTGCAGGTTTGCACTACACAACATCAGAAAGATCAGGCCCTTTCTGACAGAGAATGCTGCACGACTTCTTGTCCAGGCCCTTGTAGAGTTCTGCAACCCGACCCGAACCCGCGGGTCCCGAAATACTTTCGGGTTTCGGGTTAATGTTTAATGGATAGCCTCGGGCTCGGGTCGGGTTCGTAGCTAAACCAAAACTATACGCAGAGGCTTCGCTGCTTTCATAGACGCACGCACACACATTGCACACAGATATCAGAGATTGCGCAGAGCACAAACAGCACGGAAACTTTTATTAGTAAAATAGCTTCGACAGGCTACTGACTCGCAAGTCACAACATTATATTTATCTGCAATGAGGCGGCAAAATCGCAGTTTTTGAAGTAACTAAGCCTCATTGCTTGTAGAGAGAGACGCGCAGACGCAGGTTCACATGCATGCGCAACATTCATCCCTCTCTCTCTCTCTAATTCAAATAAATGATTAATTCATTCAAATAAATACAATTTTATTTAAGATCTTATGTCTGATTTAAAGTAGACCAGTGGGGATTTCTTTAAGACTGCAAGGGAAGCTCGGCTTCCCCTATAATGTCAAACAATTAATGGTCAAATATGTACTATTGTGTTAAAATTAAAATGCGTTCGAACACGTTCATCTCGAAGACGAGTTGGTTCAGAATCAGCTACATATAGCTGTTCGGCTGACTCGATTTGCTTCTCCTACATTCCCGTAGCGTCAGTGCACTTCCCTGTTGAAGCCTAGCGTCCATTGACTTCAATGGGGCTGATTTGAACAGTTTTTTTCAGTTCTTCGATACTAGACGGTCATTGGATAATGCTGCGATTATGTCCCGCCCACGGACGCTCAGCGTCTCTGGGGGTGAATGGAGGAGTGGGCTGGCCTGGACTCTGGGCTTCTGCGTGATGATTGGAGGGTCTGTCGAAAGACTGCATCTCCTTTTGATTGACAGCGATTTTGTACTATAAAAGTCGCTGACGCTGAAACTATCCGAGCTCAGTCCCATCGCGGATTTTGCAAGTGTAGTCGAAAGACAAACTACTGCAACCTATTTCTTGGTATTTGCTTGGTGAAATTGCTAGTCAATTTTCATCATACATTTCACACAATTATACACCACATTCCTTGTTTCAGTTCAACCTAATTCCCATATTTCGAGTTTAATATCTTTTTTTAGATCGTTTGTTCATTCATTCATTCATTCATTCATACATACAGTAGGCTAGAGCATTATCTTGAAAAGGAATGTTGGGCAGAATGTACGTATAAATAAATGGTACATTTTTATGATGTTGCCCGAAAATGAGCTTCCCCTCTTTGAAAGACCAGCAGCCGCCACTGAAGTAGACAGAATGCTAACGAGCCTTAACTGACAAAAAATGACCATAATTTGCACGGTGGAAGAATTATCTTCTTGTCCATACAAAATTCATAAACTCGGCAGAATGTATGCGACCGCTGCACCTGATGTTCACAAACTTTCATAACTGGTAAATGTTTGTGAAATGGCAGAGCCTTGATTAATCTGTTTCTTTGCATGCAATCGTGAAATGCAGCCTTCTTCCTTTTTTTTTTAGTTGGCTATTCGTTGGGGGGGGGGGGATTTCGGGTCGGGTTCAGGCTCTAAATTTAACTGTGCCGCTCGGGTCAGGTTGGGTCAGACGATCTCGGGTACGGGCTTCAGTTTTGAGCCCGTGCAGACCTCTAGGCCCTTGTCATTTCTAGATTGGACTACTGCAATGCTCTTCAGGCTGGACTTCCATCAAACACAATCAAACCTCTACAAATGATTCAGAATGCAGTGGCACGACTGGTCTTCAACGAGCCCAAAAGAGCCCATGTTACACCTCTCTTTATCTCCTTGCACTGGCTACCAGTTGCTACACCCCCTACAGTAGCCCCGCCTACTTCCACTCACTATAGACCCCTTCACGGTATACATCACAGTTCGCAGTGCGCATGTCGGGGTCAGAAAGTTCATTCCATCCCATTGAATTGTGTGTTAACCAGAGAATTTCTCGTCAAGACAAAACTTAGGGCTGTGACGGTGGCAGATTTTTACCACCGCAGTGGTAATGGACCAACTACCGCAGGTGGCGCGGTGTTGTGGTATATATATATATTAGAGGTGGGCATAGATTAATTTTTTTAATCTAGATTAATTTTGGAATTAATCTAGATTAAAATGGCTCATTTGAATTCTGCCGAAGGCATTCAGAATATGTGTGCTACCCAAATAATGACTAAAAGTAAGTAAGCCCAAAATGTCGTTTTTTGTTATTATATTGAACTGAAAGCCATCTTATTATGCACAGTGTTGCACAGATTAAATTTCATGTAAATCATCCATGCTAACACACACGTCGTCTATTTTTATTTTTTAGACATTTCACTCTCTATAGATATATTTTTCAAAGACGGAGTTTCGATGTTTCTCGCTCTAGTTCACATGAGACCTAAAGCGCATCCTGTTTGCTTAAAAGCGCAACGTTTCGTTGTTATTCTGAGTGCACACAAATAAACGTAGAGTCTTTACAGATTCGAAAGATGTATTAGGCTACTTTTATCTGTATGACCAAAAATGACGGAGATTTTAAGAGCAAGTGAGCGCACCGGAGCCTGTCCTGCAGCAAACGCGCTTCCACACAAACACTTCAATAGCGCACATTTCTCTAGGTTAACATCATATTGAGCGGCCATGTAAAGTTGCTACTACATACATCTTTCAGATGAAAAGCCATATTTGAGGTTGATGAATGATAGGTGAGCGTTTGGATGTCCTGCCCGATTGTATTACCACACAGACCAGCCGTAAACAATCTGTCCATCACGGACTGCGAGCCTCTAGTTCGAAGACTCGTTCTCGCCCCCTACAGTGCAATTCGGCTAGGTATACATCCGCGCTAAAATATCAGGGTGAAAGTCATCATAGCTTGCGTAGTATAGACCCAGCTCCCAACCCAACTTTGAGAATAGATTAACGGCGATATTTTTTTTATCGCCGATAAGAGTCTCACGTTAACGCAGCACGTTAACGCCGATAACGGCCCACCACTAATATATATATATAATTCTGAAACGCAAAAATAAATAAATGAGGCTCAATCATCTATTAACAAACATACGTGTTTATTTTAGCACTTACGTCAGTGAACACTCAGCCTGAAAAACACTAAAATAAATATCAAATAAATAATACAGTTAAATAGGAAAGTAGCCTTTGTGAGATTATAAATTTTATTTAAATGTTTAATTTAGATTCTTATTATTCACTTCCTGACTAAGATTGTCTAGCCATGAGATTGCTTCCTGACCATTGAGCGTGAGATACAGCTGTGCCTTTGTCTCTATGATAATGTTAAGTTAAATGAGTCAGACCACTGAGGCTCTCTGCAAATGGCTTTCGGATCCCCTGGCCCAGACGTGGATTCGTTAGGTTGATTGGATTATGGCTTTCGGATCCCCTGGCCCAGACGTGGATTCGTTAGGTTGATTGGATTAGTGTCTATGCATTTGAATAACTATAATGTTGCCACGGAAAGTTTTCCACCTCCAAAAGTCCCTCCTCCAAAAATACCTGAGACACCCTGTAAATTACTTGAGATTGAGATTTCGATGACCACAGATACCAACAGCTTGTGTTCTCAATAAAAGAATCCTGCTGACGATCCAATCCGAAGTCTCCTGGTCTTCTCTTCTGAGTTTTCTACACTTTAGAAGAACCAAGTTCACGACACCTTAAATGAGAAAGTTAAATACACCCGGTCTACCTCACGCGAGCGGCACTGCGAGAACCCATTATAATCAGTGATGCTGTCTACACCAGATGCGCCATACAACACGACAAATCCCTCACAGTAAACTGCCTCATCCTATTTATGACGTACTGACAAAGTTCAAATGTCCTGTAGACAGACTCAACCTGTTGTGTTGCGACGCGGCGTCTGGTTTAGATCCAGTTCACTGTTCCTCCACCAAGCAAGCGGGTGCGTTAACTCCTCGTCTGCTGCACACGCTCTCTGTGGAGGAATCGCGCCATATGCTGCCACATTTCTTGTTAACATCTTCCATTTACCGCGGTCTTATTCGTATTTGACCAATTTGGAGAAATCCTCACCAATACACACCTGATCATCCGGGCGTTTGCGATGACGTGAACTTGAAGACACTTGTACAAACGCGGATGAGTGACATGAATGGAGATGATTCCAGATCAGCGATTTAGAATTTGGTTTTCCAACAAGGTCCATCGCTCATCACAAAATAAATATGCAGAATAAACAGTATTTTCCTGCGCTCAAACCTGCCAATCTAAAGGAAGCTATTAAACGGGCAGACTGGGACAATACTACGATCAAAGAGGCTCGTGTTGGTAGCGCTCACTTCATATCAAGAAACGTTAAAGTCATCCTTTATCATCCCTTTCTGTTTGCTTAAACTCGAAAGCCTGGATTGCATGAACAGTTTTCTGTACGTTAAGCTATGCAAGTTAATAGTGTTGTAAATGTCATGGACCTGTGTCATGCTACAGACGTAGCCAGCTGCTAGTAGTTAGCCGCAGGCTAGCGCCAACATTGTGCCAACAACGGTAGAGTTAAGCCATGATAAGTAAACAAATGTTTTCTGTAAACTGTAGACTGATTTAATAGTTAGGTGAAGTTTGATATCTGGCATAAATTGTGACCTGTGGCATGCTACAGACTTAGCAGATAGCAGACTAGCTTTACATTAGCGTTTTCACTATGACAACAGCAGATCGTGTTGTAATCAATGTGTGCAATTCTTTTTTGTAGGAGAGGCATCACTTTACTCCAGTAGTCCTGACTTTGTGCCCTCCTTGTTTGTGTACACAAAACAAAGCCACTCACTATTACGAATCTACATCCCCTCCAGAATCCCAGCCTACTTCCACTCACTATTACGAATCTACATCCCCTCCAGAAGCCTCTCCTACTTCCACTCACTATTACGAATCTACACCCCCCCCCCAGAAGTCTGAGATCCCCCAAATTAACTCCCCAGCCATATCTGGAATGCTGATTCCCTGACAATGTTCAAGCGACAGACCTCTTTTGTCACCGACTTCATCCTAAAAACCTTTTCTCTTTTAATCTTTCCCTGTCTAGTTTGTACTTATTTGAACAATACCTGAAACTTGCTATTACGAGCATTTCCGGTGTCTATTTACCTCTTTAAGAAGAATTGCTTAATGTATTCCCCAATTGTAAGTCGCTTTGGATAAAAGTGTCTGCTAAATGAATAAATGTAGGTGCAAATTAAATTAAGATTAACCTGCACTAGAATGTCCGGAAGAAAAAAATCCGGAGAAGGTTTGGAGCAGCTTGTGATCAAAGCACACAGCATCATCTGTGAAACATGGAGCGGTGTGATCATGAGCTGCATGGCTTCAGTGGCTCCGGGTTACTGAGTTAATGGTGAAGAGACCGAGGACAGAAGCGGCGCTTCATAGTAGAAACGAATAATGACCTAAAACATACAGCAAAAGCAACCCAGGAGGTAAGAAAGTGGAATATTCTGCAATGGCCGAGTCAATCTCCTGATCTCGAGCAGCATTTCACTCGCTGAAGACTAAACTAAAGACAGAGAGAGCCACCAACAAACAACAACAACTGAAATAAAGGCTCTGCTGAGGTCCATGAGTTCATCGCCTGCAAAGCATAGTCAACAAAATATTCAAAATGAACATTTTATTTGATTGTTTTTATACATTTGAGCCCCTGGAATTGGAGGGACTGTGTATAAAATGGTTGTAATTCCTCAAAGCTTGAAGTCTGGACTTAAATTTAATCTTGATTGCTTTATTTTTAATTCTGTTCTGGTGGCTTAGAGCCAAAATTATGAAAAGCGTGTCAGTGTCCAAATATGTACGGAGCTAACTGTATATATATAGTTTAAAAGGACATTAAGGAAAATCTCGATATGAAGAATTAATGTCCAATTAATGAAGTCAGGCATCCGATGTGAATCATTCGGACTGATCCGGTTCATCTACTGACTGTTACAAAACAATTTTGATCCAGTTTGCCAATTCATCACTGAGACAAAGTCTTTATTTTTAACATTTATAAGGTTATCTCCCAAATGTCACTCATGGAATAATTTTCTCTTAACAATGGACATAAAATAAAATCACGATGCTTTAATTTAACTTCACAGTTTTAATAAAAGTGAGGCACAATCTATCAGAGTTCCCATTGTATCAAACGATGAAATGAAGACTAATTAATCATAACTAATATTCTAATTATCTACGCAAGTCAACTAAAGGATGAAAAAAAAGTTTGCGAAACTGAAAGAAAACACTGTTGACATTCAGGAATCTGCTGAGGTACGTTCACTCGCTGTCCGTCTCCTGATTGGTCAGCTGCAGCAGACAGAATGCCGCCACGGCCAACAGGATGACGCAGATGGGCATCAGGAGGCGGAGCTTATATCTGTGCCACACCCCCTCCTCTGTCTCCACCTCTGTGACTTTCCTGTTCTTCTTCTTCCGTCCTTTCTGTCGTTTCTCAAACGCCTCCAGTTCAGCCTGAAACACACACACACCTCAGAGGAAGATCCTGCTATCCACTAACCCACTCATCAGACCTGCTGATGTGAGGAGATGAGAGCTAAAGATGACATTCATGCATTTCTCGACTCACCTGCTGCTTTCTCATTTCTCCCTCCAGCGCTGCTCTTTCCTCTGCTGCACAAGCCTGAATAACACACACAAAACTAATAGTCCAGTTACTGTTTCTCCAAGTTTCCCACTGAGCCGATGGCTATGTGTGTGTGTGAAATGGAATCTGGGTCCATTAACCCTCAGCTGGGATGGAAAAGTGTGTATTAGTGTGCTGTTTTAGTTTCACACACTTTCTGTCTGAGCCAAAAGAATCAATGACCCGGTTGTGGATTTTATGGCCCTTCTCCATGACAACAGTTCCTGTGTCGCTCTACACTTTCACCCGCATCATAGCCATAACTCTGTGCGTGTGTGTGTGTGTTAGTGTGTGTGTGTTAGTATGTGTGTGTGTGTGTGCACGTGTGTGTTAGTTTGTGTGTGCGTGAGTGTGAGTGTGTACGTGTGAGTGTGTGTTAGTGTGTGTGTGTGCATGAGTGTGTGTGTGCGAGAGAGTGACTTTAGGGACAGTGCTGTGAACTTAATCTGACAAAACCTCCTAGCTGACATCTTCAAAGATAAAAATGATTATACATTTTTGTGTAGGAGTTTGTGTAGTATGTGTGTGTGTGTGCATGCATCTGTGAGTGCATAAGTGTGTGTGTGTGCATAAGTGTGAGTGTGTGTGCATGCATGTGCATTTATGAATGCATAAGTGTGTGTGTGTGTTACCTCTGCATGTTTCTTCTGTAACTCTCGACACGTCTCGTCACACACGACAGAGTCAGTCCCAGATCTCGCACGAGAACAGGGGAATTCCTGAACACACACACAAACGGGTTTGCACAGTGATCATCTGACCACAAACACTAGACCTGCTGTGAAGCGTGAGTGTTTGTACCTTTTTGATCCTCTTGCAGGGGCACTTGAGCTTGACTCGCTGACCGCAGCTCTGATCGCAGTCGCCGGCATGACACAGCAGCTTACAGCGGTGCCCGCATCCCAGCTGCGCACACACACACACACACTCAACAACAATCAATCAGCACAGAGCAGCCACATCCTAGCATGCAACACTCTCCGCTTCTCACAGCACCTGTTTGGGACACTGATTCTGACAGGAGCTCAGCAGCTGTTTGTCCTGCTCATCCGCAAACGTGAACTTCCTACAAAACACCACACACACACACACACACTGGTCACTGAGCGTTTGAGACATGGCCGGAGAGCAGCAGGAGGGTCACTTACACACACTCGATGTAGAGGCTGGAGATCTTGCAGTGGCAGCGCAGACGGACCATCAGGCCACAGGGAGGACAGAGACCGCGGTGACAGGCCAGAACACACGGGTGAGAGCAGCCCACGGGACGCGGCTTCAGACAGCCCTGCTCACACAGCTCACACTCCACACCCGCCTGCGCGCGCACACACACACACACACGCACACACAGAAAACAAACAGAAAGCCAGTCACTGTGAGGACAGAGCTCGTGGCAACAGGATCATGTGACCTACCTTAGTTTTGTCTGAGTTTGGCACAGCGGTCACACGATGGCACTCCAAACTGCAGCTATGATTCCCACACGCTAAAGACCGTCCACATGACCGGCCGCAGGAGAACGGCCCACGAGTGTGACATGGAACCGGACTCACCTTCAACACACACACACACACACACACACAAGCAGAGGAGGACACACAAGCACACACACACACACGTGACACACACACACACAGAGACACACACACAGAGAGAGACACACAGAGAAAGAGAGAGAGAGAGACAGACACACACACGCACACAGACACACAGAAACACACACACAGACACACACACACACTCTTTATATTTCAAAATAACCATTTATGTGTTATATTACTAATGTATATGACTAATACTAGACTAAATGTTATAGATCTAAATGTTTCTCATGAGAAGCAAATGGACATCAACAAAGCAAAGTAATCGAATGTAAAATAACACTGCAGGAATGACCTACAGTGATTGCTCCTGAAGTGATGGAGTCTCTGTCTTGAGTTATGACACGGACATTAGCAGATTATTAAGCTGCTGTCTCTTTAAGATCCAATATACTGACACACATCTGACTTCTCTGAAGGCACAGCGAGTGAGTGAGATACAAACACAAGTCATCAGCTCCAGCCTGAAGCATTTGACCTTCACTTTAATCAAGAACGAGAGATCCAAGCCTCAGCTTATCAGCTGCAGTGTGAAATGAACCAGACACACTGGTGTGTGTGTTCACCTCATGTTCTCCCAGACAGGCTCTGTAGAGAAAAACAACACACAATGTTGTCATTTACAGCACCAGGACACACAATGACATCATCTGTTGCAGTTGGACTCACTTTAAACACACACACACACACATCACAGAGTTACTTTAAACCATCTCACATACACTCACACAATTTTGGCTACAACTGACCGGAGTGTGTTAGCCATATGTGCAGAAAATCCCTACAACACCAACGACACACTGCCAAAAACATGCTTCCCCAGCGTGCCCACAAATACACAGCAGCGCCTTTGTGTGTGTGTGTGAGTGAGTGTGAGAGTGTGTGTCTCTGTGTGTACTGTGTGTGAGTGAGTGAGTGTGAGAGTGTGTGTCTCTCTGTGTGTATGTGTGTGTGTGAGTGTGAGTGTGTGTGTGTCTCTCTGTGTGTATGTGTGTGTATGAGAGTGAGTGAGTGAGTGTGTCTCTCCGTGTGTGTGTGTGTGAGAGTGAGTGAGTGAGTGTCTCTCTGTGTGTATGTGTGTGTGTGTGTGTGTGTGTGTGTGTGTGTGTGTGTGTGTGTGAATGAGTGAGTGAGTATGTGAGTGAGTGTGAGAGTGTGTGTCTCTCTGTGTGTATGTGTGTGTGTGATGTGTGTGTGTGTGTGTGTGTGAGTGAGTGTGTCTCTCTGTGTGTATGTGTGTGTGTGTGTGTGTGTGAGTGAGTGTGTCTCTCTGTGTGTGTGAAATGTGTGTGTGTGAGTGAGTCTCTCTCATGTGTGTGTGTGTGTGTGTGTGTGTGTGTTGTGTGAGTGTGTGTGTGTGTGACTGAGTGAGTGTTGTGAGTGAGTGAGTGTCTCTCTCTGTGTGTGTGTGTGTGTGTGTGTGAGTGAGTGTGTCTCTCTGTGTGTGTGTATGTGTGTGTGAGTGAGTGTCTACTGTGCTGTGTGTGTGTGTGTGTGTGTGAGTGAGTGAGTGTGTCTTCTCTGTGTGATATGTGTGTGTGTGAGTGAGTGATGTGAGTGAGTGAGTGAGTGAGTGAGTGAGTGAGTGAGTGAGTGAGTGAGTGAGTGAGTGAGTGAGTGAGTGTGTGTGTGTGTGTGTGAGAATGAGTGGTTGTGGAGTGAGAGTGTGTGTGTGTGTGTGTGTGAAATCGTGATTTGTGAGTGAGTGAGTGTGTCCTCTCTCTGTGTGTATGTGTGGTGTGAGTGAGTGAGTGTTGTGTGTGTGTGTGTGATAGATGAGTGAGTGTTCTCTACTGTGGTATGTGTTGTGGTTGTGTGTGTGAGATGTGCTCCTCTGTGTTGTGTGTGACTGTGTGTGAGTGAGTGAGTTGATGAGTGAGTGATTGAGGAGTGAGTGAGTGACGTGAGTGAGTGAGTGAGTGAGTGAGTGAGTGAATGTCGCCGGGTGTTGCTGTCGAGTGGTGTGTGTGAGAGAGTGTGTTTACGTTGGGATGGGCTCCATGCAGGAGGGACATGGTAGAGCGGTCGTCACAAACGCAGGAGTTGTGGGTTGCTCCCATGGACCGGTCAGCATGGCCTGCGGTCACAAACTAGAACTTCAGTGTTTGAGAGACAGCTACGAGATCCACAACAAAAACTGAACGCAATTAGAATTGAACATATAAAGAAAACTAATTAAACATTATTTAGTCTTACAATAGCCTTATGAAATTTGGTTTTGTTGATTTTTATGGTTAACAAATGAAGGCATAAATCATGAAAATGAAACAAATTGAATTTTTGGGCCAATAAACTGTATTTTCTGAGTGAGAGAGAGAGATTATTCCTTTAAAAAAAAAAATCAGTTTTAGTAATTTTTAACAGTAGTAGTAGTAGTATTACTTCGATTCTACTGAATAATAGTGCTATATTTCTGCCACAATGTCTTCAAGCTAAACCAAACCTTTATTTTGACAGGTTGCTGTGTATTCACGACACTAGCTTTACTCAAACAAAAGGTTAAAACGCTCATGAAGTGACTCTCTGGAGATGATGTTCGTGTATTTATGCCCTCATTTAGCACCCTGATGGCATCACGGAGCGTCTATTTGAAGTTAAATTGAGAAGACCTATTTGTTTAATGCTTGCTCATCTGCATTACGTCTATACAATGTTTCCTATCAGATAGATGTGTATTAGAAGTCTTTGAGATGGTTATGATTCAGAGTGCATGTAAAACTGGATCTTAATATTCACAGATACTAGTCCACTAATTCATTCAAACCTTGAGAAATGTAAAACTGTATTATGACTGATTCTGTGTCTTCTGCATGGTGGAGGAAGGAGGTGAGCGTCGTACCCGGTCAGCGGCTTTAACCAGCACCTGGTCGTGACACGGAGCCGGACAGAGGTGGACACAGACGGGTAACGGCCGCTGACAGGGCTGCTTACAGGGAGGACACGGGCCGGAGTGACACCGGTGCTGCTCCCGAGATGAGTGATGGCACGACGCCGGCTTCCTGTAGAGACAAGCACACTTCCTGTGACGCCATGCCACACGTCTGGACTGAAGAGGACAGGAGAGCTGCGTACCTGCAGAGCTCCTTACAGCGCGGCGGCCTGGTGCTCCGCTCTCTCCCACAGGGCACAGAGATCACAGTCGACCCACACTCACACCGAACCTCCACCATCTGAGGACACGGATAACAGCTGCCTGAGAGACACACACACACACACACACACACACAGAGAGAGAGAGACACACAGAGAGAGAGAGAGAGAGAGAGAGAGAGAGACAGACACACACACACACACACACACACACACACACACACACACAGAGAGAGATAAGACACACACACATTCGGAGAAATAGACACACAGAGAGAGAGAGAGAAGATAAGACACACACATACACAGAGATAGACATACACAGAGAGAGAGAGAGAGAGAGAGAATAAAACACACAACACACACATTCAGAGAGATAGACACACAGAGAGAGAGAGATAAGACACACACACACACACATTCAGAGAGATAGACACACAGAGAGAGAGAGATAAGACACACACACAGAGAGACACACACACACACACATTCAGAGAGATAGACACACAGAGAGAGAGAGATAAGACACACACACAGAAAGAGACACACACACAAACACAGAGAGAGATAGACACATACACACACACACACACACACAGAGAGATAAGACACACACACACATTCAGAGAGATAGACACACACACACACACATTCAGAGAGATAGACACAGAGATAGATAGAGATAAGACACACACAGAAAGAGACACACACACACACACAGAAAGAGACACACACACAGAGAGATAGACACACACACACACACACACACACACACACAGAGATAAGACACACACACACATTCAGAGAGATAGACACAGAGAGAGAGAGAGATAAGACACACAGAAAGAGAGACACACACACACAAGGGTTTTGTCATCAATTTATAGATTCAAGTTCAATTGAAGTTTCACGTCTCTTTGCGCTTGAATGGACACATACACACAAAGTTATGATAAAACACCCATTTTGGCAAGTACTCTGATAAACACGGTCAGTTACGTCTTAAATGAATGTAAATGAGGGCTGAACGATTAATTGCATTTGCGATCATAAAAACAGGCGAGAGTAATGTATGACGGTCATCTAAGTAGGGCGAGAAAAAGTATCTCTCGTAGCGCTCGCAGTACTTTGACGACACAGCGATCGGTCCAGCAGCGCTGCTTGTTTGCCGCGGGTTGTTTTCGTGTCCGCGGGTCTTTCATAACATGCAGCGTTGACGAACTACATGTAAACGACATCATTTGTTGTATTGTCAAAATTCGTTTGGATTCTTCAGCTTTTAAGAACTGCCGGATTCTCTGGTAGTGGGCGGAGCTAATGCACAAACAACAATCTCATTGGCCGGCGCTCATCCCTGTTTTGATTTCAGCAAATCAGTTCGAGCGATCGCAGACTACCTGATTAATATTCATGAACCCAGCAGCTCAATAATCCTTTAAATGGTTATTAGTAGTAGAATTCGTGGTAGTTTTGTTATCTTGTGGTAGTATGATTTATAGTCCCCCCCCCTTTTTATGATAAACAATATCTTAAGCACCCCCACCAGTCCTAAGTTCAGTCAACATGACAAATATGCATTCATACAAGGTTTATGGGATATACCGGATGTGTGGGCTCAGTGCATTTAGTCTTAAAGAGACAGCAGCCTATAATACCTGCTTTTGTCTGCTAATCAAACACCGCCGCTTTAACGAAGATTCATCTGTGCTTAACTTATGTAGCCAGCACTATTGTGTTATTTTACACTTAATTATTACATGTCCGCACCTGAATACTACCGTTACAGACTTTATTTGTAACTTTGTTATGTTGTATTCGTCTATGCTTTTAATTAGTGTAATTGTTGGTGTTTTATTCTTGACTTAATGAGTTAAGCTAGTCCGATCTGTGACTCAAAACCCGTAATGCGATCCGAACCGTGAGTTGTGTGATCCATTGGTCTTCACCAAGCAGAAAAGGGCATGGATACAGACACACTCGCCGCCTGACATTTGGATATCAGAGATAACATTGTTGTTGCATTGGGCACACAGCGAGCGAGCGAGCGAGCGAAGGAGAGCGCGAGGCATCGGCGAAAACAATTCATCAGCGTGCGATAACCTCTATCCTCCGTTACCTTTCCCACACACACACACTCCTGCTCTGAGAAAAGGTCACGCTTCTGGCCCAGCGTGATCGTGACACACACAAGAGCCAATCAAACTCCCACACGAGAGTGACATGAGCGCTCCCGCCGGCCGGACGCCGGTCAGAGAGAGAGAGAGATGGTGAGATTAGGCACGCTAACTCCTACAGCTGGGCAGAAATAACATCTATTCTCAGTCCAAGAATCTGTTTGTGCTGCCCCAGTTGATATGTGAACAAAGCATCTGCTTAGAGCTTTGTTACTTTAATATGAAACGACGTCTCTGCTGATAAATTCTGAAATTCATACAAATAGCATTTTTAGTTAAAGCAGCAAATAAACATGAACGAACATCAGGAGAAACACAACAACTCACTGGAATCAATGAAAGATAAAACAATAAAACAGTCTGTGCTTTGAAGCGAAGCATTTTGGTAAAAATATACACTATATTCAATTTTATTTTAACCTGTTGTCTTCAAAATGTAATGTATTTTTGTGTAAATCCATCATGAAAATAAGTTATGACTACTCTGGCCCAGAAGCACCTACATGAGATAGGAAGAGCTCGCCTGAGCATCTGAAAACAGTGTCTGAAGATTTCATAATATCCGGTGTTTTCTAACTTCAGAACGTGTTCATGGACGAGTGTGTGCGTGTTCATGCACGAGTGTGAGCGTGTTCATGCACGAGTGTGAGCGTGTTCATGCACGAGTGTGAGTGTTCATGCACGAGTGTGTGCTCCTTCAGGAGTGTGTGTTCATGCATGAGTGTGAGTGTTCATGCACGAGTGTGTGCTCCTTCAGGAGTGTGTGTTCATGCACGAGTGTGAGTGTTTATGCACGAGTGTGTGCTCCTTCAGGAGTGTGTGTTCATGCATGAGTGCGTGTCAGCTTTCACCTTGGTGGCAGACAGATGGGCATTTGTGGTTCCTGCAGCCCAACATTCGACCGCAGCTCATGTCACACGGAGGGCAGTTCCCCGGACAACACTGCAAACACACACACACACACACACACACACACTATCAGTGGTACACAATCCCACAGGTGTGTGTGACTGAGTGCTGCAAGTGGATGTGAGGTGTGAATGAGATGCTCTTGTGTGTGGAATGTGAAGATGGAATGTGTGTGTGTGTATGTGTGTGAGAGAGTGAGTGGGTGAGTTAGACTAACCTTTCTCTTGCACTGGTGTCGGCTGCAGGTCCGTGACTTGTTGCACTTGGACTCACAGAGATATTCCTTATGACAGGGCAGGAGTTTGCTGTAGCGGCCACATCGGCACGTCTTTTCTACCTCCTACACACACACACACACACACACACACACAGGTTAATTCCCCTCTAATCAGTATCTACATTCACAATGGACATTGATCTGAGGAAACTGTTAAGTTTTGTCTGTCTGGTGGTGTGTGTATCAGCTATCTGGTGTGTGTGTATCAGCTGTCTGTGTGTATCAGCTATCTGGTGTGTGTATCAGCTGTCTGGTGTGTGTGTGTGTGTGTGTGTGTGTGTATCAGCTGTCTGGTGTGTGTGTGTACCTGTCGGCAGGTCTCACAAGCTCCTCTGTGGCAGCGCATTGAGCAGGTGTGTAAACCACAATCCAGCTTCTTCCCGCAGGTGTCTCCACAGGTGGGCACATCGACCGTACATGGCAACACGCTCTCTGAACAAACACAGCGCTGACTTAAACACACCGGAGCCCTGCAGAACCGCTTCATGAACATTAAATAACATCTGCATCAACATGTTCAAATGCCGAACGTTTTGTATGAGGCACCAATTATGCGCATTTAAACGGGAACTAATTACGATTTCAGTTCAATCATATCATAAACAAATGCAGATGTCTTTTTTTTTTTAAATGTCATACATGTGATTTTATATGACAGCTTGATTCTTGATTAACTAAAACTTGTGCATAAAATCAGTACATGATGTTTTAGTGATGATATCTGTGATGATTTTCAGTCAGGATTTAGAGCATCTCATAGTACTGAGACTGCTCTCATTAGAGTGACACATGACCTGCTCTTATCATCTGATCGTGGTTGTATCTCTCTATTAGTGCTCCTGGATCTTAGCGCTGCGTTCGACACTATCGATCACAACATTCTTTTGAATAGAAAATAAAACTTTGTTGGCATTAGTGGAAGTGCATTAGCATGGTTCAAATCGTGCTTATCTGACCGCCATCAATTTGTAGCAGTGAAGGAAAAGGTATCATATAGATCACAAGTGCAGTATGGAGTACCTCAAGGCTCAGTACTAGGACCGTTACTTTTCGCGCTTTACATGTTACCCTTGGGAGATATCATGTGTGTGTGTGTGTGTGTGAACGTACTTGTCTTGCCACAAGAACAGGAGCGATTTCCAGCACGAGGACATTCTCCACACACACCTGCGTGACACAAACGCTCACATATGTGATTCCCACAGGACAGCGGACGACCACACACCTGCAGAAGCACACACACATCAGACAGTTGTTACACACACACACAGACAGACATTACACACACACACCAGATGGCCCATACACACCCACACACAAATCAGACAGTTGTTACACACACACACACACACACACACCTGGTCACAGTGCCACTCTGGACTGGCACACGGTCTCTCCGCCCGCTGCCGGCCGCACGCACATGTCTGTAGACTGACCCTCGGACATGGAGCACAGTCACCTGACCGAGAGAGAGAGAGAGAGTAACTCGACTCCCCGCAGCTCTTCTGTCTGAATACACTCATCCGTCAGTGTGAGGTGAGTTATACCTGCGTGACAGCTGTCTGCACAGGTGTGTATTCGGCACGGAAGCGTCTGTCTGCAGATCTGTGCGCAGCTCCAGGCTTTAGCGCTGCAGCGGCGCGGAACACGAGACGACTTCCCACACAGACAGGAAATACTCACCATCTTGGGACAGGGGGGACACGGACCTGAAACACACACATCACCTTTGGTTTTACATGAAAATTATTAATGAATGAAATATAACTCAAGTGTCACTCTGTGAGTGAGTGGGTGTGTGTGTGTGTGTGAGTGAGTGAGTGAGTTTGTGTGTGAGTGTGAGAGTGAGTGTGTGTGAGTGAGTGTGTGTGTGTGTGAGAGAGAGTGTGAGTGTGTGAGAGTGAGTGTGTGTGAGTGGAGTGTGTACCTGGATGACACAGCAGTAGGCAGTGATGTCCACATGGCGGTCTGAATTCGCGCTCACACACCTGGCCACAGGAATGTGGGAGGAGCCAGGGGTCTGGCACAGGCTCCGCCTCCTTCCCGCAGTAACAGTGGTATCTGGTGGGAGTCTGGTGAGGACTGTACTCATACCTGCACTTGGGACTGATGCAGACAGAGAGCGGTGACGCGACGCTCCAGCGCTGGGGACGCTGTGATTGGTCAGATACTCACCACGGCCACGGGTGATCTTTTTTGCCAAAATCCTCGTCGGTCACCGACGACACCAGGAAGATGGAGTCTTTGGCCCATTTCTGAATGCAGTTGATGTGGAAGATACAGTAACAGGCCACACAACTCCACACCTGAGACACGGAGAGGGCAGACAAGCTGAGCGTGTGAGAGAGTGTGTGTGTGTGTGTGAGAGAATTAGTGTCTTGTGTGTGTGTGTGTGTGTGTGTGTGTGTGAGAGAGAGAATGTGTGTGTGTGTGGTGTGTTTGAGTGATTGTCTCTGTGTGTGTGTATGTCTCTGTGTGTGTGTGAGAGTTAGTGTCTCTGTGTGTGTGAGTGTGTGTGTGAGAGAGAATGTATGTGTTTGAGTGAGTGTGTGAGAGTTAGTGTCTCTGTGTGTGTGTGAGAGTTAGTGTCTATGTGTGTGTTTGAGTGTGTGTGCGTGTGCTAGGGGTTGCACAGACTAGTCGACTAGTCACTGGTCCTATAGAGGGCGCAATAGGATAATAAATCCACATTTACGCTCCGTTTCCAAACTAATTCATACTCTGAATGCACTCCACAAGACATGTGTGATTATATTACTGGATGCTGCAAACTGAACGGTTTTAAACACTTATTGTACAGGTAAGTTAATCAGGTTCTGCACTGTAACGCACACACATAGCTACAGAAAGTAGCGCGTAGAATACATCACGCGCACACAATCATTCAGCGCAGACATGTATTGTCAACACTGTTCTGTGATTTATGGGTAAAATAGCTTAGAAACTGAAAAGTTCAAGCATATATTTCTTAATAACTAAATCCCACAGCTTCACTACTAGAGAGACGCTGCAGGTAGAATTAATTCACACGCAACCGCTCTTACTAATGCATGCATTCATATGATTGTAATCTTTACTGCACTACTTATCTATATCTGATATAGAACGAGCAGGTGAGAAATATAACTGAGAAACAAGCTGTTATAGGTGCAATAGTCATGTGTGCAGTGCTGTGTCATATTTCATATCTGTGCACAAGGCGTTTGTCACTTTGTTCATTAATGACGTCATCAGCGACTAGTCGACTTCGACTTGACTTTCATGACATAAAAGTCGACTTAAAAAAATCAGAAGTCGTTCAACCCCTAGTGTGTGTGCGTGTGTTTGAGTGTGTGTGCGTCTCTGTGTGTGTGTGTGTCCGTGTGAGAGTTAGTGTCTCTGTGTGTGTGTGAGTGTTAGTGTCTCTGTGTGTGTGTAAGTGTGTGTGTGTAAGTGTCTATCTGTGTGTGTGTGTGTGTGTGTGTGTGTGTGTGTGTAAGTGTCTCTCTGTGTGTGTGTGTGTGTCTCTGTGTGTGTGTAAGTGTGTGTGTGTGTGTAAGTGTCTATCTGTGTGTGTGTGTGTGTGTGTGTGTGTGTAAGTGTCTCTCTGTGTGTGTGTGTGTGTCTCCCTCTGTGTGTCTCTGTGTGTGTGCGAGTGTCTCTGTGTGTGTGTGTGTGTGTGTGTGTGTGTGTGCGTGTCTCTGTGTGTGTGTGTGTGCGTGTTTGTGCGTGTCTCTGTGCGTCTCTCACGGCCTGTGTTCTCCTGACAGACGCGATGCAGATCAGACACGTGACTCCTCCAGACTGACACACTTCATGTAGATAATGACGAGTCTTCTCCAGCAGACGGATGTCAGCATCACCTGCACGTGTGAATATCCATCATTTCAAACTCAAAAGTGACGGGAATAAGTACAATTATGCGATATTAAACATAATTCTTTTATACAGAGATTTGCATGACTTTTCCTGACCGTACGACCCGGAGCGCTGTTGTTTTGACTCCAACACACACGGAGTCAAACCTGGGCATTTATTACCAGTGGCTAATACTAGACACCATTCAGTGGCAGTGATTTACTCTCACTGTAGAGGGTGTGAGGTCAGTACCGGAGTGAATGCTGTATGGAGACAGAGCCGACTGGAGAATCTTCCCTTCACTAACATCATCCTCATCCTCAGAGGAAGAGCTGTGGGGCTCGGTGGCCAGTCTCCGGGCAGCCACCTGGTCAGACCTCCTGATCTCCTCAAACCTGGTCTGAGACGAGTCTCCTCCTCCTCCTTTGACCTCTGACCCCACAGCTCCAGGAGGACGGTTACCCCGGCCTCGACCCCGCTGCCTCCACGCCGGGTCCATCAAAGCCTGGATCACTGGGACACCACTGAACAAACATGGCAAACCACCACCAAAACACCATTAACACTAAAAACACAACAAAACTAACAGTTTTAACTAAACCGCTGATTAAACATGGTAAACCTCACACGAAACGCTGTAAACAAGAGTATAATCACACAAAACCCAGCAAAACGCTGAAATATGGTGAATGAGGGTCAAGTCTGTGACAAAACACCGTCAGATCTCTAACGGTAAAACATGGTAAAGTCACTGACAAAGCGGTAAAACACGGTGAAAGCGTTACAGAACAGCGTTCAATAAAAGCGACCGTTCCGATTACTACGCTTTTAATTGGTCATTGAATGAGTCGGTGTATAATCATGAGGTAATAATATTAAGAAAAATGATTTGATGTAAATAAAGAGTCGATGTAAATAAAGAGTCTTACTCTAACGATCAGTCATGGAATCAGTAAGCAAGCGGAAGACGCCGACGGCAGCACCGAAGAGCATGATGGGAAATGTAGTCGTTAACAGAGCACGGCGAGGCGGAATCCTCCCGTAAAAACTACAACTCCCGTCAGCAATCAAACAGCGTCATTCAATGACACGTCCGCCTTTAACATTACAAATCCATCATTAATAAAGTAAAAATAAATATACACTACCTGTCAAAACTTTTTGTACAGTAATATTTTATGTCTTTTAAAGAATTATCTTCTCCAAGCCTACATTTATTTGATCCGAAATACAGCAAAAACAGTAACATTGAATAATAATCAGAAAAGCGGCAAATCAGCATATTGTTATAAATTCCGAAGATCACGTGACACTGAAAACTGCTGAAAATACAGCAAACTTTTTTATGATAATATGCTCAAACTTTTTACACCAAGTACCACCTCAGAAAATATTTGGCTTTCCAAGTACCACCATTATGACCAACATTAAAATGCAGTATAAATGGCTGCCCACTGCTCCGGGTGTGTGTTCACGGTGTGTGTGTGTGTGTGTGCACTTTGAAAGGGTTAAATGCAGAGCACAAAATCCGAGTATGTCACTTTCACTTTCAGTAGCACTATACACAGTAAAAAAAAAACAAAAAAAAAAACGAGTCAGTTTTATTCCTTATAAGGATATTTATTATTGTCAGCCTCTTAAAATATAGTAAATACACAGTTTGAACATGAACACTGCACCGTGCTTACTTCCATGTAAATAAAAAACGTAAGTATTAAATTAAAATATATTGTACCTAAAAGTGAAATAAAAACTGTACTGTAGGCTACTTAAATGTTAAAAAACTGTACATAAAGATTAAATGAAAATGCATCATACTTACTTAACATTTAAGTACAGTAACTTAGTTTTTATTTAACTTTAAGTAGCTACACTACATTTTCATTTAATCTTTAAGCACAGTACAGTTTTTATTTAACTTTTAAATAAAAAAGTACTTGATTAAAAGAAAACACAGGCTGTATATGTAGCTGCAAGTAACAACAATCAGGCCCGTGTCCAACAAAGCCAGCTGAAAACACCCAGGTGTGAGCGCTTGAGAGGGCAGCGTATTTTCGAGACGCTGCGGTTGCTATGATATGGATTATTGCTGAAGTAATATGGCAGATGCATCGCGAATGAAATGTTTCTCCAAGCATTATTTTTCATAAAAATATTATTGTACTCCGGCAATTCCATCTGGTAAAGACATAAATACTCAGAGACAAGCAATATTAACTTCTCCATTGTTGTTCAGTCGTAGTACAAGCACAGGGTGACGGTATTAGTCCCGCCCCTCCTCCACTGTGATTGGCTAGCTGACTAAAAAGTGACAGTGATGAGTGCTAACATTCTTAAATTCTCGGTGCCAAGAAAAAAACGCCCGAGTGCTCAGCATGAAAGAGACGCTCCCATTTAAAACAATAAAAAAAAAATCGCTTTGGTGGACACGCGGCCTGATTTATATTTAATTCTGAGATTCCTCTGTGTACCACTAGTGGAAGCTCACGTACCACTAGTGGTACGCGTACCACACTTTGAGAACCACTGCAGTAGAATATCAAAACACAAGCACCACGTGGTCAGAAGTTCTTTATTGAAGATGTATTTGATGTTTTCACAGCCTCACTGCACTTTAACCGAGCAGCATCATTATTAGTGTTTCTAATGTTGATTACAAGAGAAATGTTGATTACAAGAGACTTAAATGATTAATTTGACAGAATAAACAACAGCATTTTACAGTCGCAGGTAGACGGAAGAACCAAACACCTTCACGCACACACCGCTGGCTTTGGACCACAAAACACACAAGGCTTGGCAGTCTTCGGCTAGTTTGTTAAATCAGCTTTCGTCCTATTCTTTAGCCAGTTCTGGGTCCAGCGTCTCGGAGAGGGTCGTGGTCTTTTCTAGTTTAGTCACGCGCTTCTTCAGCTTTCCTTGAGCGGCTTCGTGTTCGGCTAAGAGGCGGGCGAAGCGCGTCTGGAGGTCTTCCAGCACGCTGCCGATCTTCAGCACCTTCTCCTCCATGTCTTTGGGGTCGGGACCCTGCTTGGCCAACTCTAAATCCAGAAGATTGTCCTATGGGTACATTAAAAGAGTGAACGCCGTTAGTGTATATATGTGACCCAGGAGCACAAAACCAGGCATACGAGTCAATTATTTTAATGTATATTTTAATGTTGTTGGCAGTATAGCCTCTGCCAACAAGGCGGGCTATTTGTACTTAGTGTAAATAGACACTCCGTTACTTGATTTTTGGCATGAAAGATAAATGTTTAATTTTGAGCCATACAATGTAGCCTATAGTTGGATATTTGTGCTCCTGTGACACATGCATGAGTGGAGCATTTGGAAGCCCAAAGTATGTGCATATGCAAACGTCTGCATATAGTTCATCATCAGAATAATATGCGTGTACAAGCAGCACCTGAATTGTGTGACCGTGTCTTTGCACTACTCAGTTGTTCCACAAGGTGGCAGCACCGGCCATATTTTCATCGCTCAACTCCTGGAGAAACACAGATCTTTCTACAGCGCATCACGCACGATATCAAATGGAGAATACATGTATGTATTCAACAATAATGTATGCATGTTCAATTAACGCAGTGGTCACCAACCTTTTTAGAGCCCTGACCTCAGCTTTTATGAAAGACGAGATCTACTTATTGAAGAAAACTGCCCGGATTGTATTTCCAGTTTGAGGCCTTTTATTTAGTATTTTCATTAGTGATGCGCTGATTCAGATTTTTTTATTTATTAATTTTTTACTAGCAAATTGGCTGATTCTGAAACTGATGCTTTATAACAAGCATCTGTAGCCATTTGAAATGAGAGGCAGCCGCTGCAATTTAATCACGATACAAACAATGATTCCACACATGTTGCATGAGCATTGCATAATTTCAGGATTTAAAGCAAAAGCAGAATGGTCTGAATTTAAGCTTCATTTATTTATTTCTACATAAAACATATCTTCATGCCGCAGGTCTGAGTGAGGCGCACATACCAGCAGGTGGCGCTTATCTCTTCAGTGATGCACATAGACTGTATAAAACATGGACGTAGTGTCCGTGACGTCCCTCGCCGGTTTCTGAAGAGTATTTTTGAAGCTCAAAGTGAACGGAGCCTGCCGTCGCCATCTTGGCAGTGCTTCACTCCCGGATAATCGAAAATGGGCAAAAAGGCGGGATGTGGGAGGAGCTGGTTGCTGAAACCACGCTAACCATGCGCAACAGCGGCAATCCACCTGTCACTCAAGAGGCCATGCCCTTAATTATGCAGAACTTTATTTAATATAATTTAAACGGATGAGTTATACAAATATTCACCTCCTCACAGTTATCATGAAGGGCAAAATTAGCTATATAGACCAAAACCACTTTTGTACCAGGCTGTAAGCATGTTTTTTTCTGCTGTAAAGTTGGGTATTTTAACATGGTGGGGGGTCTATGGGACTGACTCCCTTTCGGAGCTTGTCCCCAGCGTCTCTGGCCTCTGTTAAGCATGATGTATTTTTCTCAGTAGCTACCGAAAATGACATAAAAATACACTACAAAGAAATAATACATTTAATGCATGTTATTTTCGGGATCTAGGTGATAAAAACCTACCAGTCGGTCACGACCACTGCTTTAACGGCCCAGAAAAAATATGAAAGCATATTTTAAAAATTACATTTTGGTATAGGGTTCGATGCCGGTGAAAGGACCGGTTACCAAAGCACACACCTTCATGAGGATTTGTCGTCCCTTCTCCTCCAGCATGGCCTTGGCGTCCGGATACTCGGTCAACGCCTCCATCAGGTCGTCTTTGGACAGGCAGAAGAGGTCCGAGTAGCCGATGCTGCGGATGTTGGCGGTTCTTCGGTTGCCCGCCCTGCTGCCCTTGATGTTGAGGATGCTGATCTCTCCGAAGTAGCTTCCGTCACTCAGCACCACGAACTGCGTGACTCCGTCGTCCGCCACCACGGCCAACTTTCCTTCTTTAATGATGTACATCTCCCGGCCGATGTCGCCCTTCTTGCAGATGTAGTCTCCGGGGCTGTAGACCTGCGGCTGGAGCTTCAGCACCAGCTCCACCAGAAGCCCGGCCTCGCAGTCCGCGAAGATGCGCACCTTCTTCAGTGTGTCCAGGTGGACGTTTATAGCGATCTCCGCCCGCAGCTTGTCCGGAAGGTACTTCAGCACCTCCTCTCTCGTCCACCGCTTTCTTGTTGGTCCACAAGAAATCAAACCACTTGATGACCCGTTTCTCCAAGTCTTTGGTGACCTTTCGGAAGCTCATGTATTGTTTGATAGCGTCGATGCGAGCTTGGAAATCCGCTCGTGCCGCATTGGCGTTAGTGATCATGGAGCCCACATTACCGACGATGGTGGCAAAAATCAACACGCCGACCAAGAAGTCTGTTACTACGAAGAAGTACTCTGAGTTTTTGACAGGGGGCGGTGTTTCTCCGATGGTGGTGAGCGTGAGCGTGGACCAGTACATGCTGTATGCGTACTTTCTCACCAAACGGCCGAACTCCGGGTCCGAGGGGTCCGGATACACGAAGGCATCCGTCCCGAAGCCGATGGCCTTGGAGAAGGAGTAATACATGCAGGCGTTCCAGTGGATGATGATCACGATGTACATGACGAGGTTGGAGATTCGGAACACGTTGGGAAAGTTAGTCCGTGTTTCGGTGCGCTGGAAAAACTCAAACAAGCGGTTGACCCTTAGTAGCTTGTTCATGCGAATCTCGGGGTAGTTCAGACCGAAGTAGAGGTAGAAGATATCGGTGGGAACCATAGAGGCCAGGTCCAGCTTGAACTGGACGCTCTGTGTGTAGCGAACGCGAAGCTTCTTTTCGTCTTTCACCAGCAGGCCCTGCTCCAGATATCCTGATAACACAAGTCAAGTCATAAGGTTTGCATTTGAATTATGTCATTAATTACTCACCCTCGTGTCGTTCCAAACCCGTTCATCTTCAGAACCCAAATTAAGATATTTTTGATGAAATCCGAGAGCTTTCTGACCCAAGACCAACATAGTAAGGACCTCTGTAAAATAATCCATGTGACAACCATGAAGCTATGAGAATACTTTTAGTGTGGAAACAAAACAAAAATTACGACTTTATTACACAATTCGAACCACTGATGTTTCTGGACCTTGATCTTGGGTCAGAAAGCTCTCGGATTTCATCAAAAATATCTTAATTTGTGTTCTGAAGATGAACAGGTTTGGAACAACACGAGGGTGAGTGATTAATGACATAATTCTAATCTAATTATTGGCTGAAATATCCCTTGATTGTGTCAAAGCACCTGTACAACATTAAATAGGAAATACAGTGAGTTATAAAGCAGAAGGAGATGAATTCGACATGGGATGTGATGGAGCTGGAGCTCACCTGTCCTGGTCCTGAACACCATGTCCAGCAGGTACACCACATCTGATAAGAAGTCCACGACGAACCAGTGCATCAGATAGTCCGACTGCAGCTCCTCAAAGCAAGCTCTGAGAGACGAGAGAGAGAGAGAGATGAGCGGAGATCCACGGACTAAAGAGTGTTGTGTTGTTGTGAGAGTTGGCACCTCGCTATGATGAGAATCCAGTTGTACATCACAGGACACGTGATCACGAAGAGCCAGTTGTAGTACATGTTTCCCGCCGGATCCACGACCTCAATCTCCTTTGGTCTGGAACACAACATAATAGAGTTAAAGAGCACCAAACCGTTCCCATCTTCCAAATCAGATTCAAAGATGGAGTCTGACAGTCTAAACATAGATGAACCCACAGTTCTTTCTTCTCCTTCTCCTTCTCCTTCTCCTTCTCCTTGTCTTTCTCCTTCTCTTTTTCCTTATCTTTCTCCTTCTCTTCTGCATCTTTTTTCTTCTTTTCCTTCTTCTCTTTTTTCCTGGAATAACACAAATACAGTGAAGGCCAAAATGATCAGAACATGATTAGTATTTTCAGCAGCTAAACATGGTTTTAAGTTAAGTTAGTTAGTTTACTGGATTATTACAAT
>CM049816.1:64209112-64234875 GCA_027422435.1 Schizopygopsis pylzovi
TAAAGATGATTTTCTCAGCGTTCAGCGTTCAGCGTTCAGATCTCAATTTCACAAAATTGACCCCGACTGGATTTGTGCTCCAGGGTCACACATCGTCTGTAGAGCTGCGTAACGGCTGAAATTGAAGTTGTAATCATAACCGAAGTTATCAGTGAATGGTGTTTCATATCTGCTGGGCTGGTGTTTGTGGTCCCGCAGCGGGCGTCTGCATGGCTCTCTCTGTCCCCAGCTGTCCCTGAGCGTCCGGCTGCACCGCAGCAGGGGTCGTGACCTTCAGGTGTCCCGGGTCAGGATTTGGCTGCATCACACCCATGCTGGCTGAATCTACACTGATGGGAACCATATAGATCACCTGAGAACATGAGAGGACATCTCATCATGGGACACTCTGACACATTTGCATGCAGTGTGAAAATATTATTAATGCACATATTGAAGAGATACTGATAGCATTAGGTCATGACATTCGGCTAAACTTCTCATGTGCCACAGAAGAGAGTCTTAAAATTATGTTCAATGGCTCTTTATGTGTTTACCTGAGCTGCAGCTCCTTCTTCTGAACTGCCCGAGTCTGACTGAAATACAAATTAATCAATGTCTTAATTCAGTTTAGAAGCAGATGCTTATCTGACATGAATTTGTGCAAGCACACTTACGTTCACAGCCTGCTGGACAAACGCATAGACCTAAAAATCACACAGAAACACCCAAAGCGAACCTCTATAAAGACATATGAGGGAATGATAAACAGTGTGAGGTTTGAGTTGGGAGCACTAACTGACCTGCAGAGGGATGTTTGAGGGGACGAAATTCGACATCTGAAACAAAAATAAATCAAGGACAGTATTGGTATGCAGTTGATAGTGTTCACCGTCTGTTTGATTACTCTTAATTTAACTAACTGCATGATTTTTACTGTACCACTTATAACCTATTGTTCCACTAATCATGTAATTCAACTGAGAGCTGCTCTGTACCTGCCCCTGTTGAACCAAAGACTGAGACGGGGCAGGGGCGGAGTCAGGGGCGGGACCAGGGGCGGGGCCCGGCTGGAGAAACCCACTATTTGCATATAAAGGCTTGGACACACTTTGAGCGCTGATCTGTGCGGAGACAGGGTTAAAATGACAAATACACACAAACACTTTTTATTGCGCTAGGGATAGAACGATTACAGGTTTGCCGATAAATCATGATACAATTCCCCACGATCACTAATACCATTTCATATTTTGATTATCATTAAATCCGTATTCGATTACCGCGATGTGAACAATTGAGGATAATACAGTCTCACGTGTGCACAGCATGCCGAGTCGTTTTGTTTTGTGTGAAAACATTGCATAAAACTCAACTTTTCCATATAAAGTGGCAGTGGATTTACAGAGACTGGTGTTCAGCTGGTTTCAGTCTGGACTGAATATGGACCGAGTCTGCACGCCCTGCTGTAAAGTTTGACCGGTTGATGAAAAGCAAGCTTATGTGGACTCTACACAGTTAAACAACTCAAATAAGCTATCAAGAGTTAATTATGCAGATAAGCAGATCAAAAAACAGTTGTAATGTTGACTTAACCCAGGCTGAAATGTGAGCTATTTATTTGAACATTTTGAACTTGTCTTGCATTTAATATCCGGACATTGTTACGGTTTCTCGGTTGATTTTAAATATAGAAACCATTTAGGTGTCCTAACATTTCCAGCGTATTTGAACAATACCGTCACTATAATCGTGATAAGAAATCTTCATAGCGTTACATCGGTATTCTAGTATGTATGACACTCACCTGGTTCTGCTCGGTCATTGGGATCAGAACCGTCTGAGATCCATCGGGCCCCATCACTGATATCGGATACAGCCGCAGATTGAACCCCTCTGGAACCGGCAGCTGAACACAAATGCACACATGCTTGTATTTCTATAGCAGCAATGATGAGGTCTATGATCTCTCACACACCTGCTCTGCCGGCTGAGGGAGGACTGCACACACACACATCACCAGGAGAAGTCTCGCCGTTCGCTCAGATCTGTGGAAGTACGACATGATGATCTCTGAAGAATGCCAGAGTCCCTGTGCAGCTGAATTTAAAGAGCAGACACAGACATGCATCACGTCTGTCTGACAGGGAGAGAGACATTCTGTCACCGCTGACTGTTTCAGGATGTGTGTGTGTGTGTGTGTGAGAGAGAGAGAGAGTGTGTGTGAGTGTGTGTGAGTGTATGTGAGAGAGTGTGTGAGAGAGAATGTGTGTGTGTGTGTGTGTGTGTGTGTGTGTGTGTGTGTGTGTGTGTGTGTGTGTGTGTGTGAGAGAGAGACATTCTGTCACCGCTTTCTGTTTCAGGTGGATTTTGCCTCAATTACTGTTGTTTAGAAGCTTAACCCATTTACACTCTTAAAAATAAAGGTGCTTCACGAGGCCATATAATAAATATATTTTTTTCCTAAATGGTTCTATAACATCTGAAGAACCTTTCTATTTCACAAAAGCTATTTTTTTGTGTCGAAATGAGGACTCAATGTGTGTCCATAGAGAAGTATGTGTCTGCTCCTTTAATAGTGAAGAGCGGTGTTCCCCAAGGATCAATGTCGGGACCAATACAATTTTCTATCTATATAAACAAACTTGTTTCGAGTTGATACACTTAATGCAGATGATACTATCATCTTTAAAATTGGCAATGGACTTTTCAGACTTCTCTTTGTAACTTAAAATTAGTGTTAAATGCTAAAACAATTACATGATTCATATAATCATTAAATTATTTTATTTTAAAAGCGTTAATGGGTAAATTACCACAGTCTATATCTAGTTTGTTGACATACAGCATAAATATTTATTATAGCAAATCAATAGATAAACTTACTTAAGATGATTTTTCATACAGATAGGTCGTTCTGCTTTTTCTAATTATGCTCATTATGTACAGAACGAGCTTCAAGGTACATTACATGTGGAATCTATACCTATGTTTAAACCATATTTTACAGTCTGTTTATATAGAACAGTGCACATGTTTTATTAACTGATTAGGATTTGTATTGTTTTTAGACAATTGTGCTTTATGTTTGTTCATTGTGGTGATGTGTATTTCTTTGTAAATGTGTCGTTTGCTGTCTATCTTGACCTGGACTCCCTCGTAGAAGAGATTTTGGATCTCAATGGGACCTTCCTGGTTAAATAAGCAAATACATAAACATAGAAATAAATAAGGTTTTTCAGATTATAAAAAGGCATGAGATGGTTCTTTGACTGAATGGTTCATCTGCTTTATTTTTAAGAGCGTAATGCTTAAATATCACACAGGTACCTTTACTAAAATTAACAACACCGTTGAATGTTTGAGTGATGAATGTTTATTGTTAGATTAAAAGAGCTGAAACCGAACCGCCACACGGAGAGAGAGCTGATGGTGGATAATCTTTAAAATGACAGCTTGTTTATGTCTGCTGTGTGTGTCATGCGTCTGAACACGCATGCACGCACATGCACAAAAAAAAAAAAAAAAAAAAAAACACACACACACACACACACTCTCTCTCTCACACACTCACGCACGCACGCACGTACACAGACACTCGCACACAGACACTCACACGCACCACACACACACACACACACACACACACACACACACACACACACACACACACACACACACACACAACACACACACACACACACACACACACACACACGTGTGTGTTCACTGTGTCTGAGGAGTCCTCCTGTGGTCCATCGAGGGAGAGACACAGAAGGAAAGACACAAAAATACATTAGACTATAATGCCATAATACTCATCACATCTGTGCAAGCAGTGAGTCACATTATCAGATGACTTCTTTCAAGTAACTTGTAAAGTAATGCATTTTAGTTCTAGAGAAAAAGTTTTTGAGAGCCAGAACCAAACTGACAGAGCGTGAGCCCCTTTATTAAAATAGGTGAGGATAATACAAAAATAGTCACATTCACTCAGTATTACTTGATATAATAAATTACAAATATCTACATTATAATTAAGTAGAAATTAATTGTATTCAGCCGTGTTTTAGGCAATAAAGTGTAGTCAACCACATTTGTTTTATTAAATAATGAAGACTTCTGTGCCACCCCAGACTGGTTGCTGGCCCCAGTAACATATTCATGCTTAATGATGTGCGCTTTAACCGAAACGTTGTATTGGAGCGGTTTCGAATGTAGTTATCAATGAGGTGAGGAAAGATGAGGATGCTCATCACCTACAGGTGTTTCTCAGTCTATCAATGATTTTATGGTGCAAAATCAAAAATTACAATTTAGTGCATATCTTTTTAAAGCAGAAGAGGGTTGTTTGAGGACAATAAAGACTGAGAAATATTCTGCATGATAAAGTTGGTGTTCATAATAAAGTTTTTCAAAC
Source organism: Schizopygopsis pylzovi (assembly GCA_027422435.1). Lineage (NCBI taxonomy): Eukaryota > Metazoa > Chordata > Actinopteri > Cypriniformes > Cyprinidae > Schizopygopsis > Schizopygopsis pylzovi. Next base: position 64,213,512 of record CM049816.1, read on the forward strand.
TTACTGTAAAGCCGAAGTGTGTTCAGCTAATCCAGTGAAACGTAAAATTGTTATGCAGCAACTTGTTTACGTATCTCTATTATCATGCTCAAGAGTTTCCCGTGGTGCTGAACTGCATGTTGTGTACCTGCTGTGCTGGAAAAGCACTTTGCAATCACTTAGTGGCATTACTACAGTATCGTGGGATTCAAGACGGTACCTTTGCCACTATCACGCACCGGCTCATTGCAGACCTAGGACACAAGACATTGTTATTCATCAATACATGTAGTGATGTTGGACTAGCAGTCACTTAATCATTTATCATCATTATTATATTACAGGGAATTGCATCGGAGGTGGCTAATAACATGGCAGTGTGTAAACCAAGAATCGCGCCAGAACCGGTGTAAATGTTCACTCTACCGAGCATACAAGTCAGAATAAACCCACCCACAACACTCATTTTAATTTGACAAATAATATAACATAAATTTTTTTTTACTTCTCATAGAAGCATTTGGTTGATATTATTTTGCAAATTATAAATGATTAAAGACAGGTATACAGACAGAACAAACAGAGATAGATCGGTAAATTAAATTATTAACCTCAGGTGAGCTTTATTTGTCACATACAGTTCTGAATTGAATCTCCGTCAAGCCAATTATTTATCGTCTATTTTCTATCTTAAATTCCGATTTATACACAATAATTCTTGTTTCTATAACATGTGAATATATCCCCGATCGTATTATATGTTGGTTTTTATGGTTTACGGGGACTTTCCATAGGCGTAATGGTTTTTATACTGTACAAGCTGTATGTGCTATTGCCCTACACCTACCCTACACCTAAACTTAGCCCTCACAGGAGACGGTGCATTTCTATTTTCCCTAAAAAAAACTCACTCTGTATGATTTATAAGCGTTTTAAATTATGGGGACACTGAAAATGTCCTCATAAATCACCTTCTCCTTGTAATACCTATGTCATTATACAAATTTGTGTCCTCATAAACCACATAAACATGCCCACAACACACACACACACACACACACACAACATTTACCATTGTTCCACTGTTACTTGCTCTAATGGCGGATTTGTGTCTATCTTTGAGTGCAGGTGAGGACACGTTCGAGCTGCATTTGGTGCAGCTGGAGCTGGAGGCCGTGGAGAGACGGATCCACGAGCTGCTTGGGAAACAGGCCCAGCTGAGGAAACGGAAACCAACGCTGGAAACATCCTGGGCTGACGCTCATAAGTCCGGGGTAAATATGCAGCGCGCTGCTAACACTCCCACCACCTCTACTCCATGTGTTTCTCTACACAGGCCCCGTGCACCCGGGACGCGATTTTCCCAGATGGCCTTCACTCCGGCGTCGGGAAACCACGGACCCTGGGTGCAGCAGTGGAAGATGCGATCCAGGTCCCGGTTTTAATAAATAAGACATAAAATGTGACCCTGAACCACAAAACCATAAGGGTCCATTTTCCTAAATTGCGATTTATACATCATCTGAAAGCTGAATAAATAATATTTCCATTGATGTATGTTATGATAGGACTATATTTGAAAATCTGGAATCTGAGTATGCAAAAAATCGAAACATTGAGAAAATCTCCTTTTAAAGTTGTTTAAATTAAGCTCTTAGTTTTGATATATTTGCAGTAGAAAATTTACAAAATATATTAATGGAACATGATCTTTACTTAGTATGCTAATTATTTTTGGCATAAAAGAAAAATGTATAATTTTAACCCATACAATGTATTGTTGGCTATTGCTACAAATATACCCAGCGACTTAAGACTGGTTTTGTGCTCCATGCCAGGGTCACAGATGTTAAATAGTCATTTTAAATAAAAAAATAAAAACATAAAAAGATACTTTGAATGTTAAGTTAGAACCACCAGTAGGTGTCAGCAAGTCACAGTTAAGTAGTAGTAGTTGTCAGGGCTGGCAACTGGGAAAAGAATGGAGGACTCAAGTGCTGAGCAAAACAGAGGAGTGAAGTTTATTAGTAAACTCCGGATGACAACATCCAAAACAAACAGAAAGCTGATTTAGAGGAACAGGTGGACGGGGGTGCCGTCACGCGCTCCCAAGCCGGACACGCTATCCAGCGGACTAACTACTCCTCGCCTGGGGATCCTGGACACAGAATGCAGATGAGAGAGAGAAGGTCTCCGACAACAGGTAAGACAAACCACAAATGACACACCGACACAGAAAGAGGGCATAGGCCTGAATAAATAGGAAAAGGGAGATGAGTAACAGGTGTAAGGCTGATGGAGCGCTCAGTGCTGTGAATCAGCACTGATTGCTCCCGCACGTGCGGTAGCCGGTGACAGGACGTAAACAACCCACCACATGTAGCTGTTAGTGGCAGGAGTGAGTCAGAGAGGAGTGCCCGATCGTGACAAGTAGTAGTAGTAGCCCTTTTGTTGCAGAGAACATCCCTCTGGCTCCCTCTTCGGGCCATCAGAGGGAACCTTCTCCCGAATATTAACTTGCACCACCTGTTACTGATTACTCGTCCCACCTGCAGCTCATTACCTGGGCTATTTAACCAGCTAGCTTGTGTGGCTTCACTGCGAAGTCTTGTTTTGCCTAGGTGAACATTTCCGAGCGTTTCTCATTGTGTTGTCTACCCTGTGATCGACTGGTTCCGTTTTACTCCCTCTGATTGATTGCCGCCTGCCTTCTGACCTCAGCCTTGGACTCTGACCACTCTCTCCCGTATCGCTGCCCGCCCTGACTCTCTGCCTGGTTATGTTCACGTATGTATGCCGCCTGCCCCGATCTTGGAACTGTTTGACTATTCTGATTCTGTCTGTGCCCCTTTACAGTTCGGGCTTTGCCCTGTGTTGTGATTGGAACTTTTCCTGTGTAATAAATAAGCTGCAAATGGATCCCAGTGCTAGTAGTGATTCATTACAGAAGACATCGCCACAACATGATCCAGCAGCGATCTACCAGCTCATAACCGAACTATCTGCTCAGGCTCAACAGCTCAAATCCACCCTCTTCCTCTCCAGGCCGTCGAGGTGACAGACCCAACCCCGGATATCCAGGGACTGCCAGACGCTTATCACAGCCTCAGAGAGGCTTTCAGCAAAAGCAAAGCCTCCCAGCTGCCCCCTCACAGACCTTCTGACTGCACCATAGAATTAATGCCCGGCACTAGTCCTCCTAAGGGCCGTATTTTTCCCCTCTCTCAGCCTGAATCTGAAGCCATGGAACACTACATACAGGAGGAGCTAGCAAAGGGATTCATTCAACCCTCCACATCACCAGCTTCAGCCGGATTCTTCTTTGTGAAAAAAAAGGGAGGAGATCTCCGGCCGTGTATCGACTACCGAGGCCTTAACGAAATCACAGTCAAGTTTCGCTACCCCATTCCGCTAGTGCCTTCAGCCCTGGAACAACTCAGAAAGGCCCAATTCTTCACCAAATTAGATCTGCGAAGCACCTACAATCTCATCAGGATTAGAGCGGGTGATGAATGGAAAACCGCTTTCTCAACGACCACTGGGCACTATGAATACCGGGTTATGCCGTTCGGCCTGGCCAATAGTCCATCTACCTTTCAATCCTTCATCAACGACGTCTTCCGAGATATGCTCAACCAATTCGTCATAGTCTACATCGATGATATCCTCATTTACTCCAAGACTCTAGAGGAGCACATTCACCAGGTCAGATCCGTGCTCTGCCTTCTCATCAAACACCAACTGTACGCCAGACTAGAGAAATGAGAATTCCACACCACTTCTGTTGCCTTCCTGGGTTACATTATCAGTCCTGAGGGTATTGCGATGGATGACAACAAGGTGAATGCAGTAATAAACTGGTCCTGTCCCAAGAACCTCAAGGAACTGCAGCGCTTCCTGGGCTTCGCCAACTTCTACCGCCGCTTCATCAGGGGTTTCAGCTCAGTCGCAGCCCCTCTCACTAGTATGAATAAAAGGAGCTCCCATCGGCTTCACTGGACGCCCGCCGCTGTGGAGGCTTTCGACCAGCTCAAGCATCGCTTCACCACTTCGCCCATCCTGCACCACCCAGACCCTGATTTGCCCTTCATCGTTGAAGTAGATGCTTCCAACATTGGTATTGGTGCTGTCCTCTCACAACGTCAGGGGTCCCCCACTAAGATGTATCCGTGTGCTTTCTATTCACGCAAACTAACCCCTTCGGAACGAAATTATGATGTCGGTGATCGAGAGCTACTGGCCATGAAATCAGCACTGGAGGAGTGGCGGCACTGGTTGGAGGGAGCTAATCATCCATTTACTGTCCTTACGGACCACCGCAACCTGGAGTATCTAAGGACTGCTTGGAGACTCAATCCCAGACAGGCCAGATGGTCACTTTTCTTTACCCGATTTGATTTTAAGGTCACGTATCGACCCGGCACGAAAAATGTCAAGGCAGATGCACTATCTCGGCAATTCGATGAACACGCAGAACCCAACCCGCCTGAGAATATTATTTCCCCGACAGTAGTCGTCGCGCCTATTCAGTGGGACATCATTACTGAGATCGAGCAAGCTAATTCTGACCAAATCATTCCCCCAGACTGCCCAGAGAATAAGTTATTCGTTCCTGAGAATCTCCGTAACAGAACCATAACCCTGGTTCACACAGCCCTCAGTTCAGGTCACCCAGGCATCAACGCGACCGTACAATTGCTTCAGAATCGATTCTGGTGGCCTACCCTAAGAAAGGACACCATCATTCACGTCAATCATTGTCAGGTCTGCAACACACAGAAACCCTCATGACACTTACCTGCAGGCCTTCTTCATCCTCTCCCCATACCCGAACGCCCATGGTCCCACATAGCCATCGACTTCAACACTGATCTTCCCAATTCCGATGGTCATAACACCATTCTCACCGTGGTGGATCGCTTTTCGAAGGCCTGTCGCCTCATCCCACAGCCCAAATTGCCCACGGCTCTCGAGACTGCTGAACTCTTGTGTAACCAGGTATTTCGTTACTATGGCCTGCCCGAAGACATCCTGTCAGATCGGGGTCCCCAATTCACCTCCCGCCTTTGGTCCGCCTTCTTCAAAGCTCTCGAGATCAACGTGAGTCTCACATCAGGGTACCACCCTCAGTCCAATGGGCAAGCTGAGAGGATGAATCAGGAGTTGGTGAGGTTTCTGCGTTCCTACTGCAGCAAAAATCAATTGGACTGGAGTCGTTACTTGATGTGGGCTGAATACGCTCAGAACTCCTTCAGAAACCAGCTACCGGGTTAACCCCCTTTCAGTGCATTCTAGGCTTTCAACCCCCGCTATTCCCCTGGTCAGGCGAACCCACGAACGTCCCCTTAGTCAACGACTGGATCCAACGCAGTGAAGAGACCTGGGACCAGGCCCACCAACATCTGCGTCAAGCCGTAAGACGTCAACAGACTCAGGCTGATAGACATTGGCGTCAGAACCCCGAATATCAGGCCGGTCAATGGGTGTGGCTATCCACACGTGATCTGCGCCTTCCCTGTCGTAAACTCAGCCCCAGGTACGTGGGTCCTTATCAAATTAGGCGCCAAATTACACCAGTGTCTTTTAAATTGACTCTCCCTAATCATTTCCGTGTTTCTCCTACCTTTCATGTGTCCCTCCTGAAACCCGCTGATGGTCCGGAGGAGGGGTCAGAGGAACCACCGGAGGAGGAGGGCCCCCTACCCGTTTCAATGGAGGGTGAGGAGATATACCAGGTCCGAGAACTTCTCGATTCCAGGCACGCGCTATCCAGTACTTGGTCGACTGGGAGGGTTACGGCCCGGAGGAGAGGTCTTGGGTCAACGCAGATGATATCCTGGATTTCCACCGAGACCACCCGGAAAGACCGGCCTCCAGACCACGCGGTAGACCCCGGCACCGACCACCTCCTCGCTTCCGGAGGTCTCCGCTGACGCAACAACTGAGCTGCCAGAGTCTCCTCACGCCACAGTGGTCTACCCAGTGTCCCTTCACGTCCCTGCTGTCTCGTCCGCCCTGCCCTGGTGTGCTCCTGTCTCATTGGCCCCACATGGACCTGTCCCTCCGTCCCCTCTCCCGGTTCCACCTCCGCTCCACCGCCCTCCTGGATTATGCTTTGTGTAAAGCGTCTGGATGCCGCTCTTAGGGGGGGAGCTCTGTCATGAATCTGGTTGCCACTCACTCTACTGCACATCACCCATGGACTACATCTCCCATCATGCACTGCACTCACACATTCCCATCCACCATTACACCAATCACACAGCTGTCACCATTCACTCATTAGCCTTGATTGTCTCACTGCACCTCATTCACACACACACATTTAAGCAACACTCTCACATGCACTCACCGCGAAGTCTTGTTCTTGCCCCGGCTGACATTTCTGAGCGTTTTCCCTGTATTCTGTTACCCTGTGTTTACCTGGACTGCCTATACGACTCAGACCATTTGCTGCCTGCCTTCTTGACCCTGCCTGCCTTGTGATATCCTCTCTGTCTGCCGCGTGCCCTGACCTTTGCATTGTCCCTGTTGCTGATTCTGCCCTGCCTACGTGACACCTGTTATTGCCTCTGACCCTTGCCTGATTGACCTTGCCTTGTTGTTCAATAAAGCTGCATTTGAATCTAACGACACTGCCTCTTCGTTACAGTATCATACCGAGCCGTGCCGAACAGTACTGTACCATGCAGTGGAAAAGCGCCATAAGATGGTTTAGATCCTACCTGTCCGATCGCTATCACTTTGTTTATTTAAACGGGGAGGCATCTCAATTATCACCAGTAAAGTATGGAGTACCACAAGGATCTGTCCTGGGTCCTCTGCTATTTTCATTATACATGTTGCCCCTTGGTAATATTATTAGAAAATACGAGATTAGTTTCCATTGTTATGCTGATGACACTCAATTATATATCTCAACAAGACCAGATGAAACTTCTAAACTATCTAAGCTAACGGAGTGTGTTAAAATTATAAAAGATTGGATGACCAATAATTTTCTCCTATTAAATTCAGATAAGACAGAGATATTACTTATTGGACCTAAAAACAGTGCACAGAATCTCTTGGATTACAATTTGCAACTAGACGGATGTACTGTTACTTCCTCTACAGTCAAAAATCTGGGTGTCATATTAGACAGCAACCTATCTTTTGAAAATCATATTTCCAATGTTACAAAAACAGCATTCTTCCATCTTAGAAACATTGCCAAGCTACGGAACATGTTAAGTGTTTCTGATGCAGAAAAGTTAGTTCATGCATTCATGACCTCTAGACTGGACTATTGTAATGCACTGCTAGGTGGTTGTCCTGCATCCTCAATAAACAAGCTACAGACAGTACAAAATGCTGCGGCTAGAGTCCTTACCAGGTCAAGAAAATATGATCATATTACTCAAATTTTACAGTCTCTGCACTGGCTACCTATTAAGTTCCGTATCAGTTACAAAATATTATTACTTGCCTATAAGGCCCCAAATTATTTAGCTCCTGCGTACCTAACTAATCTTCTATCACGCTACAATCCAACCCCCTCCCTAAGGTTGCAAAACTCTGGACTCTTGGTAGTACCAAGGATAGCAAAGTCCACTAAAGGAGGTAGAACTTTTTCATATTTGGCACCAAAACTCTAGAATAGCCTTCCTGATAATGTTCAGACACACTCTCTCTGTTTAAATCTAGATTAAAGACACATCTCTTTAGCAAAGCATTCATATAATGCATCTCACAATCTTGTACTGCCAGTCTATCTGAACAAATGCACATTATTATGCTTTAGCTTGGGTTATACTGATCATTTCATCCAGGGTTATTCCTGGATGGAACAACTGCTACGCTAATTGCCTTATTGTTTCTATGTTTCTGCCACGGGATTAACATCCCGTGGTAGCTAGGAATTACACATGCTTCAGTATGGATCCAACCCTTAAACGATCTGAGATGACCGAACACCTGAGAAGAGATGATGACAACCATTCGGAGGACCTCAGAGGAAGTCAACCATCAGCGATTATACTGACTTAACCAAATTTTGCCATAAATGGTGGATCAGCACCTAGAGACAACCTCTACAGCCCTGATCGTCAGCGGAGTCTAGGACACATAGATGAGCCCCAGAGACAGATCTTCCGTGAGGAACTGGAGGGTTAATTATGGCTAGGGTTGTTTTTATCAAGTTTGCACAGCAAATAGTTTGTTAGGTTTAGTACATGTGCCGTACCGTACGTTTCCTCAGAGAAAGAAACACGGAGCAAGTCACTTCATCGGAGTAGACAAAGGAAATAAATTTTATGTGGCTCTTCCGCATCACCCAGACTCATGATGGAGGCCTAAAATTGTGTGCCCAAGCCTGTGCGCGACGTTTCGGATTCTGTTATCCTTCTTCAGGCGAGCTTTGGACACGAAATGGCTGAAATTCTCTACAGTAGCCATGTATGTGCTGTTTCTAAGTGGGCGTGTTTCCCCACACACACATCAAACCACGCAATATCACATTTATTGTGTTTAAAAAATAAACTTCTGTTCTTAAACTGCCTCCTGTATTGTTTTTAATCGTGGGCATGTCCCCACATACATCAAATTACTCACGTTTGTCGTGTTTTTCAAAAATAAACAAATCGTTTTTCCACTCTTTCTACTGTTTTTGCATCCCCAGAAAAAATTCCCAGGGCCCCCAATCGCCAAGGAGAGGTCCAGAGTTGCAGGCACTGGCTATGTTAGGGGTTTTAGGTCCAACAATCAGAGCAAAGTCCGATTGCGGTTGTGCACGGTCCTTGAACAGCTTCTGGCCGCCAATCCTCAGATCTCAGAGGCCCAAAAAAATGTTTCTCTGTTGATGCAAAAAAATCAAAAGAGGGTTCAAATGGCTAGGGTTGTTTTAATCAAGTTTGCACAGCAAATAGTGATGGTTAGGTTTAGTGCGTGTGCCGTACCGCACGTTTCCTCAGAGAAATAAACACGGAGCAAGTCACTTCGTCGGAGTAGACAAAGGAAATAAATTTTATGTGGCTCTTCCGCATCACCCAGACTCATGATGGAGGCCTAAAATTGTGTGCCCAAGCCTGTGCGCGACGTTTCGGATTCTGTTATCCTTCTTCAGGCGAGCTTTGGACACGAAATGGCTGGAATTCTCTACAGCAGCCATGTAATGTGCTGTTTCTAAGTGGGCGTGTTTCCCCACACACACATCAAACCACGCAATATCATATTTATTGTGTTTAAAAAATAAACTTCTGTTCTTAAACTGCCTCCTGTATTGTTTTTAATCGTGGGCATGTCCCCACATACATCAAATTACTCACGTTTGTCGTGTTTTTCAAAAATAAACAAATCGTTTTTTCCACTCTTTCTACTGTTTTTGCATCCCCAGAAAAAATTCCCAGGGCCCCCAATCACCAAGGAGAGGTCCAGAGTTGCAGGCACTGGCTATGTTAGGGGTTTTAGGTCCAACAATCAGAGCAAAGTCCGATTGCGGTTGTGCACGGTCCTTGAACAGCTTCTGGCCACCAATCCTCAGATCTCAGAGGCCCAAAAAAAATGTTTCTCTGTTGATGCAAAAAATTCAAAAGAGGGTTCAAATGGCTAGGGTTGTTTTAATCAAGTTTGCACAGCAAATAGTGATGGTTAGGTTTAGTACGTGTGCCGTACCGCACGTTTCCTCAGAGAAATAAACACGGAGCAAGTCACTTCGTCGGAGTAGACAAAGGAAATACATTTTATGTGGCTCTTCCGCATCACCCAGACTCATGATGGAGGCCTAAAATTGTGTGCCCGAGCCTGTGCGCGACGTTTCGGATTCTGTTATCCTTCTTCAGGCGAGCTTTGGACACGAAATGGCTGGAATTCTCTACAGCAGCCATGTATGTGCTGTTTCTAAGTGGGCGTGTTTCCCCACACACACATTAAACCACGCAATATCACATTTATTGTGTTTAAAAAATAAACTTCTGTTCTTAAACTGCCTCCTGTATTGTTTTTAATCGTGGGCATGTCCCCACATACATCAAATTACTCACGTTTGTCGTGTTTTTCAAAAATAAACAAATCGTTTTTCCACTCTTTCTACTGGTTAGGTTAGAAAAATTACAACAGCTCCCCCCGACCTAGCACCCGTCCAGGAAGGTTTGGAGTAGGGAGACTGAGGATAGGTGCACGGGCCGACGCCTGTTAGACTATACCAGAGAAGCCTTGATGTATCTCCTGTCTAGGAGAAGAGCCTGTTTGGGTGTTGGGCTGAGCCTTTGGAAGACCAAGAAGTAGGGACATTGATAAAAGGGGGGGACGGATCGACACATGTTAGACTTAACTGTATCAACTTTGATTGATTCCCGTCTAGAAGAAATGCCTTTATAGGTTTTTGGCTTTTTTTTACTATTAGATCCAGAAATGCGAGGTTTCTGACTGAACCTGCTCCAGACCAGCGAACCAGACTGCCAACCTTTCAGTCAACAATCCAGTAATCCTGATCTGGCATCGCATTCCATCAGAGAATTTTGGCTGGCACGGTTTGATTGATTCCCATCTAGAAGAAATGCCTTTATAGGTTTTTGGCTTTTGTTTACTATTAGATCGAAAAAAAATGCGAGGTTTCTGACTGAACCTGCTCCAGACCAGCGAACCAGACTGCTAACCTTTCAGTTAACAATCCAGTAATCCTGATCTGGCATCGCATTCCATCAAAGAATTTTGACTGGAACGGTCCTTCCGCAACTCCTGTATAAGTTGTGAATTGGTTGAGGGCTATGTCTTGCCTTTAAGCCTGTAAGGGTTAGGTTTAGTGTTTGATCCAGTTCCTTGGTTAGATGTTAGGCTATGCTCCTGTTGGCTTTGTTTTGTTCCCTTCTAAGAGATTAGCCTATTTGGGCATTGGTCCCAAGGGTTGGGAATGTTAGGTTTCACGTCCATAGGTCTACGAATGTTAGGTTTAGGGTACGTGTAAGTTAGGGACTATCTTTCATTTTGTTTCTTCCAGAAGATTTTGTTTTTGATTTTGTTAAATCAGATTTTCCTTTGTAAGCTTACTCCCTCAGGTATGTTTGTGTGAGGGAAATATTTAAGACACTTTCATCAGTAGTGTACCTCAGACTCATTGGGTGTTTCAGCACTTTAAACACTATACACCCTCCTCTGAGGCGGCACGCCGTTGGGTGATCAAGCCCAGGCGAGTGTCTTATGTCCAATCACTAAGCGAGTTTGTCCAGAGCCACAATTGGATGATTGGGTTCTGGTTCTGGTCATATTTGTCTTTGTTGAAGTATTGTGTTCAGAATTACTTGATAGAGGTATTTAGAATTGTATTCATATTGTTTTAAACGGCTATGTAAGCTATTATTCCATTTTAATATTAGGATTTGGATTTATAAATAGTTTGTGGTTAAAAGACTGTTGCGTATAAAAAATATTTATTTTAAGGTTCATAGTGAGAATCAAGTGTCTAATGAAAAGCGTTGGTTGTTTTATTACCGTAATACAAGTAATTTTAGGTTGAAGAACTGTCAAAAATATATACTTTTTGAGAATCAATAAAAAACGAGTTTCAAAGGTCCATTAAGAAGCAAATGTCAGTGTGTAGGGGTGTTGGTGCAAAATGTGCCATTGTGTGAGTGGTGCTAATCACCAGTAGAAGACTGGGCTCCAATTAAGGCCTGTTAGCCCCAGGCCACCGTCCCTGCGTGCTATCCTAGTGGACCCAGGGGGGCTGGATACTTACCACTCTCCCAAGTGACCCTTTGTTAACACCGCAAGGTTACCCAGGTCACCCGAGAAGAGTCTGTAGTGGATCGGTCTCGTCTTGGGGCATACTCTGAGTCAGAGCTGGATCTTGTTGGGTTTGACCCCAGCCGTCTCCTTGCCCAAATCAGCCGAGTTCTTAGTGAACTCAGGGATCAGGGCTCCGCGCCCCTCTCCCCTGCCGATTTTGGTGGGGCCTACTCCGGCTGAGCCAGAGATCAGGTCCTATAGAACACCCAAGATATCAGACAGAGCCTGAGTCTCCCAGGAGTCCCCAAGGACCTTTGCCCAAACCAGCCGAGTCCCAAGACTCAGGAAAAAGGTCTGCCCCGAACTAGCCGTGGCTTTCCAATCTCCCCTGCTGGTTTTGGTTCGAGGTTCGAACTGGCGGATGCAACCCCGAAAGGAAGCACCAAGCTTCTACCAGATCTCTCCCCTAAGGTATATACAAAGAACAAACCGACATCATCCTTACCAAGGACAACCGTTGGCTGCATACACCCTGAATCAGTTGATGGAGTGTTAAGTGATGCCTTATTTGTAGACAGCAGTTATCATTATGGTGAGGATTTGGTCATTTTTTCAGATTGATATTTGTTGACATATTTTATGATTTTTGGAATCCCCTCTGTCAGTAGATTATATTAATATAATTTGTTTAGAGTTTAATGAAACAGAAATGGCTATAAAAACGGATTTTAGTGAAATATTTGCATATGCAAATAATGATCTGATCTGCCAATGGCTTTATTTTCCTTGTTTTTTGGTGGAAAATAGTGCAATTCTCTTGTTCTAACACTTGTTTTTGGATCCATACTGTCTTGGTGTTCCGTTGCTGATACTATATAATTCCTATTAGCATGCTAATGCTAATAATAGCCTATTTATGTTTAAAAGAACACTCTTATAGCCTAAATACTATCGTTGATGTGTTAAAATGTTATTATGACTTGGTCCGAATCATCTCTAGTCCACTCAGATCCCATCTTACAGACAAAAGCATGGCTCAGATTTTTTAGATTATTGCATTTAAAAAATTAATATCACGGTTAAATAAGTTTTATGGAATAGACTATAACAATATGAATGTTATTCTGATTTTGTCTGAATCATCTCTAGTCCGCTCAGATCCCATCTTGCAGACAAAAGAATGGCTCAGATTTTTTTAGATTATTACATTTAATAGATTAATATTACGGTTAAGTAAGTTTTATGGAATAGACTAAAACAATTTGAATGTCATTTTGACTTGGTCTGAATCATCTCTAGTCCACTCAGATCCCATCTTGCAGACCAAAGAATGGCTCAGATTTGTTTTAGATTATTACATTTAATAGATTAACATTACGGTTAAGTAAGTTTTACCGTTGGCATTGTTTTGTTCCCTTCTAAGAGATTAGCCTGTTTGGGCATTGGTCACAAGGGTTGGGAATGTTAGGTTTCACATCCATAGGTCTACGAATGTTAGGTTTAGGGTAAGTGTTGGTCCAGGGATAGATTTGGAGACATCGGAGGGAGCGAGTTATAAATCATGTTCTACAACAAGCCCTAAGACGATCCTGTGCATAAACTAGTATGTCAAGTCCTATTTTAGAGAGTTGTATTGGCCACTGATAAGCTGTCTAAATTCCTGGTGCACCGATCTTTTTTGCATTATATAGGAGGACAAGAGTGAAACATTTAGTGTTTTCTTTTAATAAAATTGTTGTATAGCAAACCTGGAGGCGTTAGACCTGTCTGGGCCACCCGCCATCCAAAAAGCCTGTCTGGGCTTAGTTTGCATCTCCCTCCCACATCTCCTCCCCGCCGAAACAGGAAGGAGACATCGGAGGGAGCGAGTTATAAATCGTGTTCTACCACAAGCCCTAAGACGATCCTGTGCATAAACTAGCATGTCAAGTCCGATTTTAGATAGTTGTATTGGCCACTGATAAGCTGTCTAAATTCCTGGTGCACCGATCTTGTTTGCACTATATAGGAGGACAAGAGTAAAACATTTAGTGTTTTCTTTTAATAAAATTGTTGTATAGCAAACCTGGAGGCGTTAGACCTGTCTGGGCCACCCGCCATCCAAAAAGCCTGTCTGGGCTTAGTTTGCATCTCCCTCCCACATCTCCTCCCCGCCGAAACAGGAAGGAGACATCGGAGGGAGCGAGTTATAAATCATGTTTTACCACAAGCCCTAAGACGATCCTGTTCATAAACTAGTATGTCAAGTCCGATTTGAGATAGTTGTTTCAAAACAAGCCCTAAGAGGATCCTGTGCATATTCTGGTATGTCAATTCCGATGGCTCTGGCAAAGGTTAGGTTAGAAAAATTACAACAGCTCCCCCCGACCTAGCACCCGTCCAGGAAGGTTTGGAGTAGGGAGATGAGGATAGGTGCACGGGCCGACGCCTGTTAGACTATACCAGAGAAGCCTTGATGTATCTCCTGTCTAGGAGAAGAGCCTGTTTGGGCGTTGGGCTGAGCCTTTGGAAGACCAAGAAGTAGGGACATTGATAAAAGGGGGGGACGGATCGACACATGTTAGACTTAACTGTATCAACTTTGATTGATTCCCGTCTAGAAGAAATGCCTTTATAGGTTTTTGGCTTTTTTTTACTATTAGATCCAGAAATGCGAGGTTTCTGACTGAACCTGCTCCAGACCAGCGAACCAGACTGCCAACCTTTCAGTCAACAATCCAGTAATCCTGATCTGGCATCGCATTCCATCAGAGAATTTTGGCTGGCACGGTTTGATTGATTCCCATCTAGAAGAAATGCCTTTATAGGTTTTTGGCTTTTGTTTACTATTAGATCGAGAAATGCGAGGTTTCTGACTGAACCTGCTCCAGACCAGCGAACTAGACTGCCAACCTTTCAGTTAACAATCCAGTAATCCTGATCTGGCATCGCATTCCATCAAAGAATTTTGACTGGAACGGTCCTTCCGCAACTCCTGTATAAGTTGTGAATTGGTTGAGGGCTATGTCTTGCCTTTAAGCCTGTAAGGGTTAGGTTTAGTGTTTGATCCAGTTCCTTGGTTAGATGTTAGGCTATGCTCCTGTTGGCCTTGTTTTGTTCCCTTCTAAGAGATTAGCCTATTTGAGCATTGGTCCCAAGGGTTGGGAATGTTAGGTTTCACGTCCATAGGTCTACGAATGTTAGGTTTAGGGTACGTGTAAGTTAGGGACTATCTTTCATTTTGTTTCTTCCAGAAGATTTTGTTTTTGTTTTGTTAAATCAGATTTTCCTTTGTAAGCTTACTCCCTCAGGTATGTTTGTGTGAGGGAAAATTTAAGACACTTTCATCAGTAGTGTACCTCAGACTCATTGGGGTTTCAGCACTTTAAACACTATAACCCTCCTCTGAGGCGGCACGCCGTTGGGTGATCAAGCCCAGGCGAGTGTCTTATGTCCAATCACTAAGCGAGTTTGTCCAGAGCCACAATTGGATGATTGGGTTTGGTTCTGGTCATATTTGTCTTTGTTGAAGTATTGTGTTCAGAATTACTTGATAGAGGTATTTAGAATTGTATTCATATTGTTTTTAAACGGCTATGTAAGCTATTATTCCATTTTAATATTAGGATTTGGATTTATAAATATTTGTGGTTAAAAGACTGTTGCGTATAAAAAAGATTTATTTTAAGGTTCATAGTGAGAATCAAGTGTCTAATGAAAAGCGTTGGTTGTTTTATTACCGTAATACAAGTAATTTTAGGTTGAAGAACTGTCAAAAAATATACTTTTTGAGAATCAATAAAAAACGAGTTTCAAAGGTCCATTAAGAAGCAAATGTCAGTGTGTGGGGGTGTTGGTGCAAAATGTGCCATTGTGTGAGTGGTGCTAATCACCAGTAGAAGACTGGGCTCCAATTAAGGCCTGTTAGCCCTAGGCCACCGTCCCTGCGTGCTATCCTAGTGGACCCAGGGGGGCTGGATACTTACCACTCTCCCAAGTGACCCTTTGTTAACACCGCAAGGTTACCCAGGTCACCCGAGAAGAGTTGTAGTGGATCGGTCTCGTCTTGGGGCATACTCTGAGTCAGAGCTGGATCTTGTTGGGTTTGACCCCGCCGTCTCCTTGCCCAAATCAGCCGAGTTCTTAGTGAACTCAGGGATCAGGGCTCCGCGCCCCTCTCCCCTGCCGATTTTGGTGGGGCCTACTCCGGCTGAGCCAGAGATCAGGTCCTATAGAACACCCAAGATATCAGACAGAGCCTGAGTCTCCCAGGAGTCCCCAAGGACCTTTGCCCAAACCAGCCGAGTCCCAAGACTCAGGAAAAAGGTCTGCCCCGAACTAGCCGTGGCTTTCCAATCTCCCCTGCTGGTTTTGGTTCGAGGTTCGAACTGGCGGATGCAACCCCGAAAGGAAGCACCAAGCTTCTACCAGATCTCTCCCCTAAGGTATATACAAAGAACAAACCGACATCATCCTTACCAAGGACAACCGTTGGCTGCATACACCCTGAATCAGTTGATGGAGTGTTAAGAGATTAGCCTGTTTGGGCATTGGTCACAAGGGTTGGGAATGTTAGGTTTCACATCCATAGGTCTACGAATGTTAGGTTTAGGGTAAGTGTTGGTCCAGGGATAGATTTGGAGACATCGGAGGGAGCGAGTTATAAATCATGTTCTACAACAAGCCCTAAGACGATCCTGTGCATAAACTAGTATGTCAAGTCCTATTTTAGAGAGTTGTATTGGCCACTGATAAGCTGTCTAAATTCCTGGTGCACCGATCTTTTTTGCATTATATAGGAGGACAAGAGTGAAACATTTAGTGTTTTCTTTTAATAAAATTGTTGTATAGCAAACCTGATGGCGTTAGACCTGTCTGGGCCACCCGCCATCCAAAAAGCCTGTCTGGGCTTAGTTTGCATCTCCCTCCCACATCTCCTCCCCGCCGAAACAGGAAGGAGACATCGGAGGGAGCGAGTTATAAATCGTGTTCTACCACAAGCCCTAAGACGATCCTGTGCATAAACTAGCATGTCAAGTCCGATTTTAGATAGTTGTATTGGCCACTGATAAGCTGTCTAAATTCCTGGTGCACCGATCTTGTTTGCACTATATAGGAGGACAAGAGTAAAACATTTAGTGTTTTCTTTTAATAAAATTGTTGTATAGCAAACCTGGAGGCGTTAGACCTGTCTGGGCCACCCGCCATCCAAAAAGCCTGTCTGGGCTTAGTTTGCATCTCCCTCCCACATCTCCTCCCCGCCGAAACAGGAAGGAGACATCGGAGGGAGCGAGTTATAAATCATGTTTTACCACAAGCCCTAAGACGATCCTGTTCATAAACTAGTATGTCAAGTCCGATTTGAGATAGTTGTTTCAAAACAAGCCCTAAGAGGATCCTGTGCATATTCTGGTATGTCAATTCCGATGGCTCTGGCAAAGGTTAGGTTAGAAAAATTACAACAGCTCCCCCCGACCTAGCACCCGTCCAGGAAGGTTTGGAGTAGGGAGATGGGATAGGTGCACGGGCCGACGCCTGTTAGACTATACCAGAGAAGCCTTGATGTATCTCCAGTCTAGGAGAAGAGCCTGTTTGGGCGTTGGGCTGAGCCTTTGGAAGACCAAGAAGTAGGGACATTGATAAAAGGGGGGGACGGATCGACACATGTTAGACTTAACTGTATCAACTTTGATTGATTCCCGTCTAGAAGAAATGCCTTTATAGGTTTTTGGCTTTTTTTTACTATTAGATCCAGAAATGCGAGGTTTCTGACTGAACCTGCTCCAGACCAGCGAACCAGACTGCCAACCTTTCAGTCAACAATCCAGTAATCCTGATCTGGCATCGCATTCCATCAGAGAATTTTGGCTGGCACGGTTTGATTGATTCCCATCTAGAAGAAATGCCTTTATAGGTTTTTGGCTTTTGTTTACTATTAGATCGAGAAATGCGAGGTTTCTGACTGAACCTGCTCCAGACCAGCGAACTAGACTGCCAACCTTTCAGTTAACAATCCAGTAATCCTGATCTGGCATCGCATTCCATCAAAGAATTTTGACTGGAACGGTCCTTCCGCAACTCCTGTATAAGTTGTGAATTGGTTGAGGGCTATGTCTTGCCTTTAAGCCTGTAAGGGTTAGGTTTAGTGTTTGATCCAGTTCCTTGGTTAGATGTTAGGCTATGCTCCTGTTGGCTTTGTTTTGTTCCCTTCTAAGAGATTAGCCTATTTGGGCATTGGTCCCAAGGGTTGGGAATGTTAGGTTTCACGTCCATAGGGTCTACGAATGTTAGGTTTAGGGTACGTGTAAGTTAGGGACTATCTTTCATTTTGTTTCTTCCAGAAGATTTTGTTTTTGATTTTGTTAAATCAGATTTTCCTTTGTAAGC
The DNA here is from genome assembly GCA_027422435.1 of Schizopygopsis pylzovi. NCBI lineage: Eukaryota > Metazoa > Chordata > Actinopteri > Cypriniformes > Cyprinidae > Schizopygopsis > Schizopygopsis pylzovi. Next base: position 64,231,560 of record CM049816.1, read on the forward strand.
TTACTCCCTCAGGTATGTTTGTGTGAGGGAAATATTTAAGACACTTTCATCAGTAGTGTACCTCAGACTCATTGGGTGTTTCAGCACTTTAAACACTATACACCCTCCTCTGAGGCGGCACGCCGTTGGGTGATCAAGCCCAGGCGAGTGTCTTATGTCCAATCACTAAGCGAGTTTGTCCAGAGCCACAATTGGATGATTGGGTTCTGGTTCTGGTCATATTTGTCTTTGTTGAAGTATTGTGTTCAGAATTACTTGATAGAGGTATTTAGAATTGTATTCATATTGTTTTAAACGGCTATGTAAGCTATTATTCCATTTTAATATTAGGATTTGGATTTATAAATAGTTTGTGGTTAAAAGACTGTTGCGTATAAAAAAGATTTATTTTAAGGTTCATAGTGAGAATCAAGTGTCTAATGAAAAGCGTTGGTTGTTTTATTACCGTAATACAAGTAATTTTAGGTTGAAGAACTGTCAAAAATATATACTTTTTGAGAATCAATAAAAAACGAGTTTCAAAGGTCCATTAAGAAGCAAATGTCAGTGTGTAGGGGTTTGGTGCAAATTGTGCCATTGTGTGAGTGGTGCTAATCAAGTAGAAGACTGGGCTCCAATTAAGGCCTGTTAGCCCCAGGCCACCGTCCCTGCGTGCTGTCCTAGTGGACCCAGGGGGGCTGGATACTTACCACTCTCCCAAGTGACCCTTTGTTAACACCGCAAGGTTACCCAGGTCCCCAAGAAGAGTCTGTAGTGGATCGGTCTCGTCTTGGGGCATACTCTGAGTCAGAGCTGGATCTTGTTGGGTTTGACCCCAGCCGTCTCCTTGCCCAAATCAGCCGAGTTCTTAGTGAACTCAGGGATCAGGGTTCCGCGCCCCTCTCCCCTGCCGATTTTGGTGGGGCCTACTCCGGCTGAGCCAGAGATCAGGTCCTATAGAACACCCAAGATATCAGACAGAGCCTGAGTCTCCCAGGAGTCCCCAAGGACCTTTGCCCAAACCAGCCGAGTCCCAAGACTCAGGAAAAAGGTCTGCCCCGAACTAGCCGTGGCTTTCCAATCTCCCCTGCTGGTTTTGGTTCGAGGTTCGAACTGGCGGATGCAACCCCGAAAGGAAGCACCAAGCTTCTACCAGATCTCTCCCCTAAGGTATATACAAAGAACAAACCGACATCATCCTTACCAAGGACAACCGTTGGCTGCATACACCCTGAATCAGTTGATGGAGTGTTAAGTGATGCCTTATTTGTAGACAGCAGTTATCATTATGGTGAGGATTTGGTCATTTTTTCAGATTGATATTTGTTGACATATTTTATGATTTTTGGAATCCCCCTGTCAGTAGATTATATTAATATAATTTGTTTAGAGTTTAATGAAACAGAAATGGCTATAAAAACGGATTTTAGTGAAATATTTGCATATGCAAATAATGATCTGATCTGCCAATGGCTTTATTTTCCTTGTTTTTTGGTGGAAAATAGTGCAATTCTCTTGTTCTAACACTTGTTTTTGGATCCATACTGTCTTGTTGTTCCGTTGCTGATACTATATAATTCCTATTAGCATGCTAATGCTAATAATAGCCTATTTATGTTTAAAAGAACACTCTTATAGCCTAAATACTATCGTTGATGTGTTAAAATGTTATTATGACTTGGTCCGAATCATCTCTAGTCCACTCAGATCCCATCTTGCAGACAAAAGCATGGCTCAGATTTTTTAGATTATTGCATTTAAAAAATTTATATCACGGTTAAATAAGTTTTATGGAATAGACTATAACAATATGAATGTTATTCTGATTTTAGGGTTAGGTTAGGGTTAGGTTAAGGTTAGGGTTAGGGTTAGGGTTAGGTTAGGGTTAGGAATTAAAAATCTCCAAAGGTCAGACTAGTCTGACCTTGGTTATGCTCTGGCCTACATTTCCGCTGCCCGCTTTAGTGTCTGCTTGAATTCAGCCCTTCATCTCAGTGCCCACTAAAACACCATTGGATGTTTCCTCTTTTATTTTTAAATTAACAAATTAATTAATTAGGGTTATTTAGTCTAGGGTTAAAAAGTTTTTAGGTGAATTAATTAGGGCTATTTAGTCTAGGGGTAAAACGCTTTTAGGTGTTAGGTATAAGGGGGGAATTTTCCTTAGGGATAGGGTTAGGGTTAGGTTAGGGTTAGGGTTAGGGTTAGGTTAGGTTAGGGTTAGGGTTAGGGTTAGGGTTAGGGTTAGGGTTAGGGTTAGGGTTAGGGTTAGGGTTAGGTTAGGGGTTAGGGTTAGGGTTAGGTTAGGGTTAGGGTTAGGTTAGGTTAGGGTTAGGGTTAGGGTTAGGGTTAGGGTTAGGGTTAGGTTAGGGTTAGGGTTAGGGTTAGGGTTAGGGTTAGGTAATAGAGTTAAATACGAAAATTGCACCCTATAGAAAGGGTGGGTGCACTATTTTTTTTTTTCCTAGGAGGCTGAAATTCGGTATATATACTAATTAGAGGATGCCCAGTCGTATGCACATATTTTGGTAGCTCTAGCGCCACCAGGGGCCGAGATAGGTACTGCACCCCCTTATAAGGTGGGGTGCACTTGGTTTCTATAGGTCCTGTGATGCTGAAATTTGGTATATATACTAATTAGAGGACCCCCAATCGTTTGCACATGGTTTAGCGCCACCAGGGGTCGAGATATGGTACTGCACCCCCTTATAGGGTGGGGTGCCTTGGTTTCTATAGGTCCTGTGATGCTGAAATTTGGTATATATACTAATTAGAGGACCCCCAATCGTTTGCACATGGTTTAGCGCCACCAGGGTCGAGATATGGTACTGCACCCCCTTATAGGGTGGGGTGCACTTGGTTTCTATAGGTCCTGTGATGCTGAAATTTGGTATATATACTAATTAGAGGACCCCCCAAGTTTCGCTCATGGTTTAGCGCCACCAGGGGTCGAGATATGGTACTGCACCCCCTTATAGGGGGGGTGCACTTGGTTTCTATAGGTCCTGTGATGCTGAAATTTGGTATATATACTAATTAGAGGACCCCCAATCGTTTGCACATGGTTTAGCGCCACCAGGGGTCGAGATTGGTACTGCCCCCCTTATAGGGTGGGGTGCACTTGGTTTCTATAGGTCCTGTGATGCTGAAATTTGGTATATATACTAATTAGAGGACCCCAATCGTTTGCACATGGTTTAGCGCCACCAGGGGCCGAGATATGGTACTGCACCCCCTTATAGGGTGGGGTCACTTGGTTTCTATAGGTCCTGTGATGCTGAAATTTGGTTATTTACTATTTAGGGGGTGCCCTGTCGAATGCACTTGGTTTCGTGTC
>CM049817.1:0-10000 GCA_027422435.1 Schizopygopsis pylzovi
GTGTTCCCTGGGAATCGAACCCACAACCTTTTGCGCTGCTGACGCAATGCTCTACCACTGAGCCACACAGGAACTCTATAAACAACTTTTTGTACTATAAACAAACTAGTTGAACACTCGCCGTAACAATGAATCACGTAAATGCGAATAAAACAAAACAACACCGCTGCCACCAATGTAACCGAGCGTTAGTGCAGGGTTCGCCGAAACACTTAGTATTAAGAAAACAATAAAAACAAGAGCGTCTGAACTCTTCTCAACTTTTATTTCTCCTCAAAACACTACCACACTCTAGAGTAGAAAGTGCGCATGCCCATTGCCTATCTATGGCAAGCCCCGAGGGGATAAATGCATTACACACACACACACACACACACAATGAGCGCACGTAGATCCAGAATTAGAGCAATATAACAATCAAATAAAGTCTGTTACACTAGTGTGACACTGGCTTCTTTTATCCAGCGAGAGCTGTAGTTTGTGTATCATGATCATACAGCGGCTTTGAGCCGCCGTTCAGTCTGTATTCACAGCGCCATGAGAACCGTATTTCTCCTCCTAAACACAGAATACATAGAGAGGTCGTACTGTTATTTATTTATAGGCTATATTTTTTTGTACATAACATGCGAGTCATAATATTAGTGAATGTATTATATTTGAGTTTGATCTCTCGCCCCCCCTGGTTGAGAAACACTGACCTAAAGCGTGAGCGATCTATTACCCCTGATCTAAGTGATAATGTTTAAAAAAAAAAAACATTCGTTTCTCATTTATTTGGTTCCACAGTATTTGCTGATTTTTATTTTAAACACTGCTTGACGCCGAATTGCTGCTGATATTAAAGTCAAAGTAAAACGCGCACGGCGCTTACAGGCTTATTTAAAACCTAAGGAAAAGAGGGAAAATTCAAACACCAGATGATCCAACGGTAGCTGCACGGATCTCAGGCTGCCTGGCGGACATCTCGGCATGGATGAAAGAAAACCATCTACAGCTCAACCTGGCAAAGACTGAGCTTCTTGTCTTCCCTGCAACTCCAACTCTACAGCATGATTTCACGATTCAGTTAGGTTCGTCAACAATTACCCCATCAGCTTCGGTCAGAAATCTTGGTGTAATCTTCGATGACCAGCTGACCTTCAAAGAGCACATTGCAAAGACTGCTCGATCTTGCAGGTTTGCACTTCACAACATCAGAAAGATCAGGCCCTTTCTGACAGAGCATGCTGCACAACTTCTTGTCCAGGCCCTTGTCATTTCTAGACTGGACTACTGCAATGCTCTTCTAGCTGGACTTCCATCAAACACAATCAAACCTCTACAAATGATTCAGAATGCAGCAGCACGACTGGTCTTCAACGAGCCCAAGAGAGCCCATGTTACACCTCTCTTTGTCTCCTTGCACTGGCTACCAGTTGCAGCTCGCATCCAGTTCAAGACACTGATGCTTGCATATAGAACAATCACAGGCTCAGCACCCACCTACTTCCACTCACTATTACGAATCTACATCCCCTCCAGAAGCCTGAGATCTGCTAGTGAGCGACGCCTCGTGGTACCATCACAGAGAGGCTCAAAATCACTCTCCAGAACATTCTCTTTCACCGTTCCTGGCCGGTGGAATGATCTTCCCACCCCCATCCGGAATACTGGATCCCTGTCAATTTTCAAGCAACAACTGAAAACTCATCTCTTTCAACTCTACTTGACTATATAAAAAAAAAAAAAAAAAAACCTCTTTCACTTTTTCTAAATCTTCATCTTTCTCTTTATCTTTCTCTCCTTCCCTTGCTAGCTTGTACTTATTTGAACAATGCCTGAGACTTGGTGTTATTGGCACTTCCTCTGTATGTTTGCCTCTTCAAGATTAATCGCTTTATGTACTCCCCAATTGTAAGTCGCTTTGGATAAAAGCGTCTGCTAAATGACTAAATGTAAATGTAAAATATCAACTTCATTTTAAACTACAGTTTTAGGTTTATAAGCTGTTTAATAGGATAAAGAGTGAATAATAATTCACTGGATAATGTTAATTCACTGAATAATATTCTCTGGAATATTGAAATAAGTTATAAAAAACAAAACATTGTATTTGATTGCATTTCTTAATGGGCACGTTATATCAGAATTATTAAAATGTTTTTGTCTAAATTATGAAAACTGCTGACAGCGCAGTTTATCTATTTACACAGAACTATACTCAAACTGCGATCGCTTGCGGAGAAAATAAATCATTAATTTCGATAGAGATGTATTTATTTAGATGTTTATTGGCGAAATAATGGTTAGTAAATGTTAATATGTTAAAATGTTAATGCCTGCACAACTTCTTGTCCAGGCCCTTGTCATTTCTAGGCTGGACTACAGCAATGCTCTTCTAGCTGAACTTCCATCAAACACAATCAAACCTCTACAAATGATTCAGAATGCAGCGGCACGACTGGTCTTCAACGAGCCCAAAAGAGCCCATGTTACACCTCTCTTTGTCTCCTTGCACTGGCTACCAGTTGCAGCTCGCATCCAGTTCAAGACACTGATGCTTGCATATAGAACAACCACAGGCTCAGCACCCACCTACTTCCACTCACTATTACGAATCTACATACCCTCCAGAAGCCCCGCCTACTAGGGATGGGCGATATCTTATCGTTTGCGATATACAGTTGAAAATTCTCTTCACGATAAAAAATTGTCTCCTCGCGATAATAACGATAAGTCTAGTTGATGACGTAGTTTCATGCGCGACCGATTGACTGTTACCGTGCGGAGTGAAAACAAGCATGGCAGACGTGAGGTTGAAGAGCTTGTTGTTAAGCGAGGAGCTACCTCCACAATTTGGAACTGGTTTGGTTATAAAAAATCAGATGCGGAGCAAACTACCGTAATATGCAAGATTTGCAGAAAAACGGTGGTTACAAAGAGTGGAAACACATCCAATTTGTTTCACCATCTGAAACACAAACACAAACCGGAGTACGAAGAATGTTTGAAGATACGCGAGGCAACGGAGGCACCAACTACAAGTGGACCTAAGGGTAAGAAAATTCCCACCCAGACGAAAATTGCCAGCGCATTTTCTAATTGCGTTCCGTATGATAAGAAAAGTAAACAATGGAACGAATTGACGGACGCAGTGGCGTTTTGTTTGGCAAAAGACATGTTGCCATTCCAAACTGTCGAAAAAGACGGATTCAAGCGAATGATCCATAAACTGGACCCAAGATACAACATGCCTTCAAGGAAGTACTTTTCCAAAACAGCCCTGCCAGCGATGTATGAAGAGTGCCGTGGTAGGGTCCAAACAGCACTGTCTACGGCGGATTTTTATGCTTCAACTGCAGACATGTGGAGTAGCAGAGCGACTGAGCCGTACATCAGCCTTACGGTCCACTACATAACGAGTGACTGGAGTTTGAACAGCTGTTGCATCCAGACAAGTTTTTTCCCAGATGACCACACGGGTGAAAACATTGCGAGTGGCTTGAAGCAGTTTCTTCAAGAATGGAATTTAGACGAGGAGAAACAGGTGTGCCTAACAACAGACAGTGGGGCCAATATAGTAAAAGCAGTCACTATAAACATGTGGACAAGACTGTCTTGCTTTGGTCATTGTTTACACATTGCTATTGGTAAGTTTACTCTATTTCTTAGTGTCAGTACATTTTAATGCATGCAAACTGAGCAAACATCAGCTTAATAGGTACTGTATTTGTTTCTGCATTAGTAATGTAACTATATGCAGTATATTGAACAGTAATTCATAACATTAGCTAATATGTATATATTGTGCTTTTAACATTAAATCTTTTGTTTTTGTCTATTTAAATTTTAACAGAACTTTAAATTAAACTTCTTTTTTTTGTGTTCGTTTTTTTTTATGTATTTATTTTATTCTTGTGCAAAAGAAACATAAATAAATACATACAAATAAACAGTTTTGTTGTTGTTTTGCAGAGAGAAGCATGAGGGATACCAGGATTGACAGAGCTGTGGGAGTCTGTAAGAAGATTGTCAGTGTTTTTTCGCACAGCTGGAAAAAGCAGCGAACACTCAAAGATGCTCAAGTAGAACTTGGCCTTCCACCACACAAACTTGTGACTGAATCGGCAACACGATGGGGATCAAGGCAGAAGATGATTCAGCGGATACTTGAGCAAGAGAAGGCCATTACGCAAGTCCTGGCTGCTGATAGGTCAACCAGACATCTGGTGCCTACTTGGCAAGATATTGATGTCCTAGACTCTGTCAGTAAGGCACTTGGGCCTCTTCTTGATTTTACAGATGCCCTCTCTTCTGAAAACTATGTCACAGTGTCATGCTTGGTAAAGCTGAAGACACAGATCTCACCAAGACAATTAAAAGTTCAATACTGGACTACATGAACACCAAATATGGTGACCTAGAGGTTCAGGAACTGATCAACATGGCAACAATTCTTGATCCACGCTTCCGCACTCAGTATATGAGTCAAGAAGATATCCTGGTCATCAAAGCCAGAGTAGTCAGAGAGGTGGAATCCCTTTCTGTCATGTCAAGTGATGCTGGTTCTACTACCCCTGTAACGTCAGCTGAATCAACAAAAGAAACTCAGAGTGCATCTAAAAGGCAGAAGAAGAGTCTTGGAAGTTTTTTCAAGAAACCAGATGCTGAGATGACCAGCCTTTCTGAAACAGAGAAAATTGAGGCTGAATTAAACAACTACCTGCATGGACCACTTGCAGATGGTGAAAGCGATCCCCTTATGTGGTGGAAGGTACACAAGGTGAATTTCCCTAACATCAGTCGTTTGGCTAAAAAGTACTTGTGCATCCCCGCCACAAGTACACCCTCAGAGAGGGTGTTCAGCGCTGCTGGAAATGTAGTGACATGCCAAAGGTCTCTTCTGAAACCAGCTACAGTGAACATGTTGGTCTTCTTGACCAAAAATCTTAAGGTGTGAGCCCTGCTCTCTTTTTGAAAGCTACTGAATCACACTTGTATGTGTATTACATAACTTGCACTACCAGACAAGTTCATGTCAACCTCATTTCTACATTTTGCTTACAAATTATGAGTGTATCAGTGTTTACAGTTTAATTAAACTTTTTTTATTTATTTAATTTATTGATTTGTTTATTATATGTTTTGCACTATTTTGTAAACTATCTGAAGACATAGTTGGGATCATTACTTTTTGATAGTGTTTGCACTATTTTTACAATTTGTTCCATGGGACAAGAGTGTTGAAAATGTAACTACCTAATTGGTGGTAGCATGTTCCACATACATTATATATTTACATGCTGAGAGTGTGTTGTTGACTGTTTCACACTGAACTTCTTTAACATTTTTTTGTTACTTTATCAGGATTTATTTGCAGTTGTACTCTGTTGTTCTTTTGAAACACTACTGAAGACATGGTTGGTTATTGTTACTTTTGCTGTTTGCACCATGAGAGTATAAATAAATACAGAATCTGTTTACATTTTAAACTTGTAATTGATTTGAATTAGTATTGTGATATTTTTCAGTACAGTAACTTAAACATAACAATTGCTATTTTACAGAAGAAAATAATTAATAATAATTATATATATAATTAATAATAATTATATATATATTATCGTGATAATTTTTTTTGGCCATATCGCCCATCCCTACCGCCAGAGGTGGAAAGAGTACAAAAATATTCTACTCAAGTAAAAGTACCATTACATTACTGAAATTTTACTTAAGTACAAGTAAAAGTACCAGTCTAAAAATATACTCATTTAAAATTTACTCTGAGTAAAAAGTACTTAGTTACATTTTAACAATGGGAGGGAGGAAAAAATGGGACCAAAGGTGTCAAACTCAGTACCTGGAGGGCCACAGCCCTACACAGTGTAGATATTACCCTAATTAAACACATCTGATACAGCTAAACTAATTGTTTAGGCTTATTTAAAAAACTACATGGTGTGTGTGTTGGAGCAGGGTTGGAGCTAAACTCTTTAGGGCTGTGGCTCTCCAGGAACTGAGTCTGACACACCTGGGATATGGGCCTATAAATCTCAAACTAGGTGTTTTTAATTAAAGGAATCAGTTAATTAGAATTATAAGACATTTGGGCTGTTACCAGGCAAATTAAATCAGTATCAACAAAATTCATCTTTGCAATGCAGAGGAAACGCAGAAGCTTCATCTGAAGTGGCATAGATGTATTTACACTGACATTGAATGCATTTAGCCTGCAGTTACAAATGCAGAAATAATGTTTTGATAAATAAGACATAAAATGTGACCCTGAACCACAAAACCATAAGGGTCCATTTTCCTAAATTGCGATTTATACATCATCTGAAAGCTGAATAAATCATATTTCCATTGATGTATGGTTTGTTATGATCGGACAATATTTGAAAATCTGGAATCTGAGGGAGCAAACAATCCAAATATTGAGAATCTCCTTTAAAGTTGTTCAAATTAAGCTCTTAGTTTTGATATATTTACAGTAGGATATTTACAGAATATATTAATGGAACATGATCTTTACTGAATATGCTAATGATTTTTGGCATAAAAGAAAAATGTATAATTTTAACCCATACAATGTATTGTTGGCTATTGCTACAAATATACCCCAGCGACTTAAGACTGGTTTTGTGCTCCAGGGTCACAAATGTTAAATAGTCATTAGAAATAAAAAAATAATAATAATCAAAAGATACTTTAAATGTTAAATTAGAACCACCAGTAGGTGTCAGCAAGTCACTCATAAGAGAGTCATTGCGATTGAACAGAATCATTTAAACGGTTAATTCAAGGAATGAAACACGTCATTGCTCAGAGTCAGAGACGCAAAACTGTGCTATGGTGGCTGTGTTTGAAATTATTTTTGTTGTCGAAATAGAGCAAAAACAGGCAATATGGTGTCTAAAGTCTCTTAATTAACTTCTTGTTTTTTGAACTGTGTAAAAAGAAAAACTACAGGTCTATGTAATCATGGTGATTTTTTGAGAAAAACGGCATTCTTCGTGTGATGTTGACTTACTATATTAAATTATATAAATATATAAATTTTCTGCTTCTATATCTTCAATTTTGTGATCATTCTAAACGCATTTTAACAGACTGAATCACGCAGTGAAAGAAAGCACTCCCGTTAAAACAACAATTATTATATTATCTCAGATGATATTGCACACCCTGCACCACTGTCTTTTTGGCTCATTTGTGCAAAACCTTTTGCTAAACCGTCAAAGCTTCGTTTTAACCACCAATGCAACAATGTAAGTATTTACCTTACGTTACCTCTACATGCTTGCGAAGGGTTGATGTCGAGATGTTATAAGCTGCTAGTTCGGTCTCCCGAGGCAAACACAGCTTACACTGCATAATAGAGCATGAATATATGGCCAGGGGTTCACTTCATTTCCTTCGAATTCAACTTCAGCAGAATATGACGGGGTTTGGTTTTCAGCTGGGTCTGCACCATTAGGGGCCGTTCACATAACGCGCCTAAAAACGCATGGAAAACGCTAGGCGCGTTGCTTTCTCCTTTTTTCCAAAGCGCTCGGGCGGTTGCGCTCCGGAGGCGTTTGTCGTTGCTAAGCAACCATCAGCTGCGCTCTCCGTTACAAGAAGGAAATTTCGTCACATGACCTGCGGTGCGCTTGCGGCATTCTGAAAAGTTGAGATGTTTTTATCTCGATGCGGTGCGGACGCGCCTGGAAAAAACGAGCGCGTCGCACCGCGACTGCGTCGCTTCCATTATGAGCGCGCATACCGCGCGTCTACATTTGAAATAACGAACTTAAGCGCGCAAAAGACGCGATATGTGAGCGGCCCCTTAAAACGCCTGTCTTGTCCGTCTGCATCGTTCTTGTTATTTTTAGCGCCAGTTTCTTCTTCTGCCCATTATTTGCTACAGTTTTTCCACGGAGCGATTTTTTTTTACTCAGTAACGAATGTGTTTTAAAATGTAGCGAAGTACAATACTTCCCACAAAATATACTTAAGTAAAAGTAAAATTACAGATTAAAAAAATTACTTAAAAAAGTACAAGTACACAAAAAAGCTACTCAATTACAGTAACGCGAGTAAATGTAATTCGTTACTTTCCACCTCTGCCTACCGCCTACTTCCACTCACTATTACGAATCTACATCCCCTCCAGAAGCCCCTCCTACTTCCACTCACTATTACGAATCTACATCCCCTCCAGAAGCCCCTCCTACTTCCACTCACTATTACGAATCTACATCCCCTCCAGAAGCCCCTCCTACTTCCACTCACTATTACGAATCTACATCCCCTCCAGAAGCCCCTCCTACTTCCACTCACTATTACGAATCTACATCCCCTCCAGAAGCCCCTCCTACTTCCACTCACTATTACGAATCTACATCCCCTCCAGAAGCCCCTCCTACTTCCACTCACTATTACGAATCTACATCCCCTCCAGAAGCCCGTCTACTTCCACTCACTATTACGAATCTACATCCCCTCCAGAAGCCCCTCCTACTTCCACTCACTATTACGAATCTACATCCCCTCCAGAAGCCCCTCCTACTTCCACTCACTATTACGAATCTACATCCCCTCCAGAAGCCCCTCCTACTTCCACTCACTATTACGAATCTACATCCCCTCCAGAAGCCCCGCCTACTTCCACTCACTATTACGAATCTACATCCCCTCCAGAAGCCCCTCCTACTTCCATTCACTATTACGAATCTACATCCCCTCCAGAAGCCCCGCCTACTTCCACTCACTATTACGAATCTACATCCCCTCCAGAAGCCCCACCTACTTCCACTCACTATTACGAATCTACATCCCCTCCAGAAGCCCCACCTACTTCCACTCACTATTACGAATTTACATCCCCTCCAGAAGCCCCTCCTACTTCCACTCACTATTACGAATTTACATCCCCTCCAGAAGCCCCGCCTACTTCCACTCACTATTACGAATCTACATCCCCTCCAGAAGTCTGAGATCTGCTAGTGAGCAACGCCTCGTGGTACCATCACAGAGAGGCTCAAAATCACTCTCCAGAACATTCTCTTTCACCGTTCCTGGCCGGTGGAATGATCTCCCCCCCCCCATCCGGAATGCTGGATCCCTGTCAAATTTCAAGCAACAACTGAAAACTCATCTCTTTCAACTCTACTTGACTATATAAACAAATAAATACAAATTATTTCACTTTTTTTAAAAATCTTCATCTTTCTCTTTATCTTTCTCTCCTTCCCTTGCTAGCTTGTACTTATTTGAACAATGCCTGAGACTTGGTGTTATTGCCACTTCCTCTGTATGTTTGCCTCTTCAAGATTAATCGCTTTATGTACTCCCCAATTGTAAGTCGCTTTGGATAAAAGCGTCTGCTAAATGACTAAATGTAAATGTAATATAATTTTGCGTGTTTCAAACAAGTGAATCTTGTTAAAAGTTACATGCGGTGGACGTGCTGAGCATCAACCGCTGAGTGAACAGTGTCCACTGCTCCAGGTGTGTGTGTGTGTGTGTGTGTGTGCGTGTGTGTGTGTCCACTGCTCCAGGTGTGTGTGTGTGTGCGTGCATGCGTGTGTGCGTGCGTCCACTGCTCCAGGTGTGTGTGTGCTCTTGGATGGGTCAAATACAGAGAACACATTTTACTGCTGATTATACTCTGTATAATTATGTATGTGATAAAAAAAATAAAAATAAAAAACGTTTTTTTTTTTTTACAAAACCGATAACCGATTATGGTAAAATGCTTAAATATCGGTCAACCAATATATCGGTCGATCTCTAGTATCAAATTTGCAAACTCCCCTTATAATTATTAAAATCTGTCATTCTCCTTATCGTGATCTGTGGGCGCACCGAAATTGAGAGCGCGTGAGTGAGCTCTCAAGACTCAAAAGCATGTGCAAATGTGATATATTCTGTTGGATATACCTGCGGGAATGAGTATAATTATTATTAATAGCCGCAATCCCACGCCGAAATTCAATTTCTGCTCTGTGTTCTCTGCTAAGAACCCGACTGT
>CM049817.1:15000-20000 GCA_027422435.1 Schizopygopsis pylzovi
CAGTTCAACACAGTGTAACACAGAGAACAGCACATATGTATTACAGAAGAACAGATGATCGCTGTATCGTGTTTTCTGTCGTAAATCAATGTTCTCCAAACATGTTATTACTGAGATTACTGCAGCTATTATAATCATGATGTTCTGCTGTCAGATAGAAACCTCAGGAATGACAACATACATTTAGATTACTGTTTTTATTAATACAAGCTATTATTCTGCCGTCCTACAGACTAAATTGACATTATCGCATATTATGATGTTTGCCTATCTCTGCGTCTCTGTGCGGTAACACAGCAGATATTATTATGATGCTCTTATAATGACAGCAGATATGATTATGATGCTATTAATGACAGCAGATATGATTATGATGCTATTAATGACAGCAGATATTAATGACAGCAGATATGATTATGATGCTATTAATGACAGCAGATATGATTATGATGCTATTAATGACAGCAGATATGATTATGGTCATATTAATGACAGCAGATATGATTATGATGCTATTAATGACAGCAGATATTATTATGGTCATATTAATGACAGCAGATATTATTATGATGCTATTAATGACAGCAGATATGATTATGATGCTATTAATGACAGCAGATATTATTATGATGCTATTAATGACAGCAGATATGATTATGGTCATATTAATGACAGCAGATATTATTATGGTCATATTAATGACAGCAGATATGATTATGATGCTATTAATGACAGCAGATATGATTATGATGCTATTAATGACAGCAGATATTATTATGGTCATATTAATGACAGCAGATATGATTATGATGCTATTAATGACAGCAGATATGATTATGATGCTATTAATGACAGCAGATATTATTATGGTCATATTAATGACAGCAGATATGATTATGATGCTATTAATGACAGCAGATATGATTATGATGCTATTAATGACAGCAGATATTATTATGGTCATATTAATGACAGCAGATATGATTATGATGATGCTATTAATGACAGCAGATATGATTATGGTCATATTAATGACAGCAGATATGATTATGATGATGCTATTAATGACAGCAGATATGATTATGATGCTATTAATGACAGCAGATATTATTATGGTCATATTAATGACAGCAGATATGATTATGGTCATATTAATGACAGCAGATATTATTATGATGCTATTAATGACAGCAGATATGATTATGATGCTATTAATGACAGCAGATATGATTATGATGCTATTAATGACAGCAGATATGATTATGATGCTATTATTGACAGCAGATATTATTATGATGCTATTAATCACAGCAGATATGATTATGATGCTATTAATGACAGCAGATATTATTATGATGCTAATAATGACAGCAGATATGATTATGATGCTATTAATGACAGCAGATATTATTATGATGCTATTAATGACAGCAGATATTATTATGGTCATATTAATGACAGCAGATATGATTATGATGATGCTATTAATGACAGCAGATATTATTATGGTCATATTAATGACAGCAGATATTATTATGATGCTATTAATGACAGCAGATATGATTATGGTCATATTAATGACAGCAGATATTATTATGGTCATATTAATGACAGCAGATATGATTATGATGATGCTATTAATGACAGCAGATATTATTATGATGCTATTAATGACAGCAGATATGATTATGATGCTATTATTGACAGCAGATATTATTATGATGCTATTAATGACAGCAGATATGATTATGATGCTAATAATGACAGCAGATATTATTATGATGCTAATAATGACAGCAGATATGATTATGATGCTATTAATGACAGCAGATATGATTATGATGCTATTAATGACAGCAGATATTATTATGATACTAATAATGACAGCAGATATGATTATGATGCTATTAATGACAGCAGATATTATTATGATGATATTAATGACAGCAGATATGATTATGATGCTATTAATGACAGCAGATATTATTATGATGCTAATAATGACAGCAGATATGATTATGATGCTATTAATGACAGCAGATATTATTATGATGCTATTAATGACAGCAGATATTATTATGATGCTATTAATGACAGCAGATATTATTATGATGATATTAATGACAGCAGATATGATTATGATGCTATTAATGACAGCAGATATTATTATGGTCATATTAATGACAGCAGATATGATTATGATGCTATTAATGACAGCAGATATTATTATGGTGCTGTTCCGCTGTAATACTCGCGTCTGCGGCGGGTCACATTGCAGCTGCACGCGCGTCACCGATGCTAAGCTAATTAGCGCGCGCTGTCGGTGTTTTCCACTTAAATAAACACACACGCACTTGTCCACGAGCACAATAAACACATCCTAAAGACACACACACTCGCACCGATCACAGCCAGCGAAGCAGCGGCCCGTTATCAGCCCCGAACAGCGCCCGAGCGGCGGCGGCGAAGCGACTAGCAATACCTTTCTGCGACAGCTTCAGCTCTCCGTTCTCCTTCTTCACACTGAGGGGATTTTCAGCCGCCAGTTTGTGTTTCTTCCTCTCCTTCTCTTTGCCTTTCTCTTTCTCTCGATCTTTCTCTGTTTTGGTTTTCTTGTTTTTCGGTTTGCTGCTGTAATTCTGCTGCTCCGTGTCTCCGTTCATCTTCTTGGCTTTAAATACTTTCTCCTCGTGTCGGATCTTCTTAGCCGGTGAAGGATGAGGATGAGGGTGGTGCTCGCGGTTCTGAGACGCTGGTTTCGGTTCGGTGGGTTTGTTGAGCTGAATGAACTCCGCCATCTTTTCTCTATTTACTCTCTCTCTCGAGCTGCTGCTGTTTGTGTAAGAAGCACGGGGGAGGCGTGGCCTGGCGCTGATTGACAGACGGAACATACGTGAGACGGGCGTGGCCTGGTGGTGATTGACAGATCGAACGTACGTGAGGCGGGCGTGGCCTGGGAGTGATTGACAGACGGAACATACGTGAGGCGGGCGTGGCCTGGTGGTGATTGACAGACGGAACATACGTGAGGCGGGCGTGGCCTGGCGGTGATTGACAGCAGGAAAGGTGACGTCAGTAGCTTGGTTGCTGTGTTCATTCGATTATGATGCATTAACCAATTTACAATCTCGATGTTTTTACAAATTTTGAGGATATTCGATGCATCAATAATTATGTAAAAAGTGTTTTTTTTTGGCTCTCATGAAAAAGACATGATCTGGATAAAACTGCAAAATAATGATAATTTAGACATGGTGACATCTTACTGCTTTATATGGGTGAGTCTTCCCGTATTAATGGAGCGCATTATCTTAATTATGAACACGGGTTTGTAGTGCACACAGTCTAGTGTTTACTGCTCGTTGTAATTCTCATCATCCAGAAGTCTCACAAACACACTTACGTACGCTTTGAAGAAAAATATGGATATCAATTTTTATATTTTATTAAACACACCTGTACTAATGAACATGAACGATATTGCCATCATAAAAACTCGTTATGGAAATCTGAACTTGACAACCTTAAAATAAAACTATTTAAATTATTTGAAGTATTAATAAATAAATTATTTAAGCATTATTTGTTTTATTAAATAATAAATTAAAAACAAGTTACATTTAAAACTTACATGATATACAGCCAGATTTATTAAAAAATATGAATGAGATATTCCTGTCCCACTAGCAGAACAAGAATCCATTATTACTGTCCAGCGTTTGTAATTGTGTTTTGAAATTATTAAAATGAAAACAATCATACATTTATTTATAACAGTCGTTCTATTATTTTGGTCAGATTTCATATAAACGCAAAAAGTGTATTTTTATGCCTAATTTACATTTACAGATAAAGAAAGTTGCATGATTAATACATTTGTAATTACTGTATTTTAAATGGAACATTTGAACCCTGACCTCTATCAATAATTTAATTATTAAATAAGTGGATTCTTTTCACCAGCAGCGTAAAACTATCTCAACATGTTGTTCTCGGGTAGAATGCAGAGTAAAAGATTTAATCTGAATTAATTCTAGAATTGATCGTTCATGAACTTGATGTGAAAGCAGTTATCATGTGTCCAGTCACGATGGAGCGGTTTGGCTTTGCTTACGTGGATCGCTGGTCTGCTGTGAGCGACAGATTTCTTCACGCGTCTCAAACTAGCCTCTTCTCTGTGACCTCAAGGAAACTCCCCGTCCCGAGAGGTCATGTGACCCCCCCCCCGCTCTAGGCGTGACCCTGAGAGGTCATGTGACCCCCCCCCCAGCGTCCCTGAGAGGTCATGTGACCCCCCCCCCAGCGTCCCGAGAGGTCATGTGACCCCCCCCCCAGGTCCCGAGAGGTCATGTGACCCCCTGGCGTCCCGAGAGGTCATGTGACCCCCCAGCGTCCCGAGAGGTCATGTGACCCCCCAGCGTCCTGAGAGGTCATGTGACCCCGGATGGATTCACGTACTGTGACAGAGACACCAGACACTCATCCTTCATCAGCTCTGCAGTCAGAACTTCTCAAATAACATCCAATCAGTGAGAAACATTAATGAATAATCATCACAGGAACACAACAGCTTTACCAGCAGATGGAAATATTTATCAATGAATCTCTGGTGAATGTAGAGTATGAATACATGTGAACAGAACCGAACCCGAGCTCCTTCTGCCGTCTACTATCACAGGACTGCCATATTATAGCATCTGAATGATTATCACATCAGGAAAATAATGGCACATAACACACTGCTGCAGCAAATACACCAGACACAGAAAACACTGCTGTCCCCACACACACACACTCTCTAACACACACATGCACACACAGAGAGAGAGAGAGACACACACAGAGACAGACACAGACTAACCCTCACACACTAACGCATGTCACCAGCAGATGGAGAGAGTGAGCGCCTGTCTGAGATAACATGAACATCAGCCCAGAAACTACAACATGAGAAATAAACCAAGAGTAACATTCTCACACACACACTCTCTCTAACACAC
>CM049817.1:25000-30000 GCA_027422435.1 Schizopygopsis pylzovi
GCGGAGTCTTACCTGCGGATGCGGGGTGGTTTGGGAGGGGGTGTGTCCCATTTCTCCTCATCTGAATTCGGACCAGGTTTTTCTGGGCTGCCCTCTTCCTGCAGTGTGTGTGTGTGTGTGTGTGTGTGTCAGAACAAAGACAAACCAAACATGTGAATGCAAAACACTGGAACTTCTCCATTACAAACGGGGTAATGGTTATGGGGACACTTCACTTGCAGCACAATCATCGACTTGATTGCACAGATATTATTTAAACTGAACTAAGCTGGACAATGCCATTACTAAATTCAATAATGAAATGCATTCAGCTGATAATTGAGTGTTAAATCCTGTCATTTTACATTATTGACAAAATTTGCCTATTTTGATATTGTGCAGTGCTTTGTTACAATTTGTATTGTTAAAGGCGCTATATAAATAAAGGTGACTTGACTTGACAAACAGATAAGTGAAAATAGAAGAGAAAAGGACATTTATTATAGCCTCAAACTGATACTTCCAGTCCTGTGAGTGTGTGTGAGAGAGTGAGTGAGTGAGTGAGTGAGTGCGTGTGTGCATAATCAGACTGCATTGTGTCAGTATATCAGGCTTTTCAAACAGGAAGTAAAGCATCATTGTTTCTATTGTTCATTGTTTAAATTCTCTCAGCTGCCATTCCTGTCTTTCTAGAAGAGATCTAATCCAGGCAGCTCATCGTGTGTGTGTGTGTGTGTGTGTGTGTGAGTGTCTGTGTCTGTGTCTGTGTCTGTGTGTGTGTGTGTGTCTGTGTCTGTGTCTGTGTGTGTGTGTGTGTGTGTGTGTGTGTCTGTGTGTGTGTGTGTGGTCTTACCATCCCGTCTGTGAGCTCAGAGTTTGTTGGACTCTCCAAAAGCTTCAGCTGTTTCTCAAAGAGCTGTGCAATTGCTCGATGAACCAGCTCGTACTGCTCCTGACACACACAGAGACACAGCAGGCTAGTGAATCAATCCTGCGCTGGTTTGTAATGCATGTTATTCTGCTACAGAGTCTATAGTGTGTGTTTTCTGTACTTTACTTTGGTCTGAACTGCTGAATGCCGCTGTGTCCTCATCTCCTGAATCAGCTGGAAAACGTTAAAGTCTTCAGGAATTCTCTGCAAAATGACACACAATGATGTCAGTCCTTCAGTGGTTAGACTGTGTGTGTGTGTGTGAGTGAGTGTGAGTGAGTGTGTGTGTGTGCGTGTGTTACCCCAGCTTTCAGGAGGTTCCACGTGTAGTCGATTGCACAGATGGCTCCTGTGCGTCCACAGCCAGCACTGTTAACACAGACAGCACACAGATGCAGTCAGAACTAACATCAGACACGTCACTCAGTCATTTCCTACGAACCAGTAAACATATTAACCAGCCGCGATTTCTTTAAGACTGAAAGGGAAGCTCAGCTTCCCCTATAATTGTCTAAAAATGATTGGTCAAATATATGTACTATTATGTTAACATTTTATTGACAAAAAATGCGTTAAACACGTTCATCTCGAACGAAAACAATTTCGTTCAGAATCAGCTACTTAGGTCGGCTGACTCGATTTCCTTCTCATTCATTCCCGTAGCGTACAGTGCATTACTCTGTTGAAGCCCAGCGTCCATTGACTTCAATGGGGCTGCTTTAAACAGTTTTTTTCAGTGCTCAGAAACAAGACGGTCATTGGATAATGCTGCGATTATGTCCCGCCCACGGACGCTCAGCGTCTCTGGGATGAATGGAGGAGTGGGCTGGCCCAGACTCCGAGCGTCTGCGTGATGATTGGAGGGTCTGTCATCTCTTTTTAATCCACTTTTATGTCCTAAAACGCTCGTTTTTTGGGGTCGACAGCTTATAAAAACGTATTTATTGTTTTTTTTTTAGCTTGTTTGCTATACACATTGTCACATATCAGCTTTTAGACATTTTTTTTTTTTTTGTTATAAATAAATGACAAGGAGGCGGCAGCTTCTCGCAATGCAAAGAGACGGTTGGTGTGGGCGTGGGCGTGGTCTTCAGATTATGACGCGTATCACTCTGTGTCTCCATTTCCAACTCAGTCCCATCGCGGATTTTGCATGTGTAGTCGAAAGACAAACTGCTGCAACCTTCATCGTATATTTCACACAATTTCACACCACATTCATTGTTTCAGTTTAACATAATTCCCACATTTCCTCCCGTTGAGTTAAATATATATATATATATATATATTAGATCGTTTGTTCATTAATTCATATAGTCTGAACTAGCCAGCTAGCAAACTGCACAGCAGGTGTAGAAAGGAGCTTCTCCTGTTTAAAGCGGCTCAAGTCCTACACCCGTAACACAATGGGCCAAGGCCGTTTAAGCAGCCTAGCTCTGCTGGCCATTGAGAGGACACTGGTCAAGTCACTGGAAAAGACGCCTAGTTGGTACGACAGGGTTACAGAGCATTTTCTTGAAAAGGAACGTAGGGCAGAATTTACATATAAATAAATGGACAATTTTTATGATTTAGGCCGAAAATGAGCTTCCCCTCTTTAAAAGATCAGCAGCCGCCACTGATATTAACCCATCAGAAAGCCCTGCAGCATCACTGGTGTTCCCGTCCTTCATCACACAGCATCAAACCTCTTCCTCAGTCTTGCCTTTTTGCACATTTCTGACTCATTTCTGACACCTCGTTTCTCTGCATCGTACACACTGACCCTCTTTATCATGAGCTGCTCTCATAACCACAATAATGGTCTAATCTCACTGTGAACAGTGAACACCCATAAACCCGACTAAACCAGAAGCTCAAGATAAAGCAGGAGAACGTCAGCGCTAGCTGCTAACACGTCCTGATGGAGCTGCTGCTCGAGGCTCAGACGCGAGGTCAGGATACCTGCAGTGGACACAGATGGGAACGTCGTCGTGCTCCTGATACTCCCTCATCAGAGCGATCATGTCCAGTATGGAGTCGAAGGATGACGGGACGTCGTGATCGGGCCAGTTCACGTAATGGAACTGCGTCACTCGCCGGGTTTCCTGACGGACCAGAGAGAAACAGACTGATGCTAAAACTGTCCCGCAAAAACAGACAGACAGAAATAAAGACTCACATGATCGAACTCCACTGCGAGCGTGCGGATGAAATAATCCGTCCGCGGCTGCTCAGACTCCTGAAACAGAAACCAAGCCCATATCAGACACGTGGGATACGGCTGACGAGTTCGGAGGTTCGTTAAGAACTGCTGTTATTTACTCATGCTTGATGCAGTATGTGTTTTCTGTGACGTGAGTAAAGAGCAGCGGTACACAAACACGAATCATGAATGCACATAACATAAGATTCGTATTTGCACATTTCAACATAACATGGCCATAAACAGGACCAATGGAAGGCCGAGATATACTGGAGTAAACTAGAGTAAATCTGGTGGAGCTGAAGAGTAAACAGAGTACCCCCCCAAGTCCAGACGCTTGAACTGAAATAAACTAGCACTGAAGGATCTTAAACACAGCAGTGCCGTTCTAGGGATAGGCGATATGACCAAAATCTTATATCACGATAGTTATGTTTTAGTTTTAAAAAGGTTGTGATATTAAAATCTTTAATACCATAGAATTTTTCAAGATCAAACACAAGCCTAAAAAGCAGAATCAACTTTAAGCACGTATCGTCTTAATAATACATAGGTCTGCTTTTATTAGTGTACTCACAATGAAAACACAACATTGTGCTTTTATAAAATATAAGAAAACGTGTGTGTGTGTCTCTGTGTGTGTGTGTGCGTGTCTGTGTGTGTGTGTGTGTGTGTGCGTGTCTGTGTGTGTCTCTGTGTGTGTGTGTGCGTGTCTCTGTGTGTGTGTGTGTGTGCGTGTCTCTGTGTGTGTGTGCGTGTCTCTGTGTGTGTGTGTGTGTGCGTGTGTGTGCGTGTCTCTGTGTGTGTGTGCGTGTGTGTGTGCGTGTGTGCGTGTGTGTGCGTGCGTGTGTGCGTGTGTGTGCGTGTGTGCGTGCGTGTCTCTGTGTGGTCGTGCGTGTCTGCTGTGTGCGCGTGGTGTGTGTGCGTGTGCGCGTGCGTGTCTCTGTGTGCGCGTGCGTGTCTCTGTGTGCGCGTGCGTGTCTCTGTGTGCGCGTGCGTGTCTCTGTGTGTGCGTGCGTGCGTGCGTGTCTCGTGTGTGCGTGCGTGCGTGTCTCTGTGCGCGTGCGTCGTCTCTGCGTGCGCGTGCGCGTGTCTGCGTGCGTGCGCGTGTCTGCGCTGTGTGCGTGCGTGTGTGCTTCACATCCCATCATGAACAATAATGTCTGTCGAGAGAGAGTGGTGCATGCTGGGAAGTGTAGCAGGGACTCACACAGGAGATCTTGAAGGGGCCGAAGGTCATGGGCTCGTCTCCAAACAGCGGGAAGTAACGCTCACACTTTTTCTGCAGAGGAACGCGAGCGAAGAACATGTTTGAGTCTGTGAGACGACGCTTTAATGACTAAACCACAGAATCAACATTGAAATCACTCTTACCCGCCCCATCTCAAACTCTCGACACGCCATCACCACCACCTGCACAACAGAAGACATGCATCACTTACGAGAACACACACACACACACATTCACTCGCAGATTCACTCACCGTGACCTTGTACTCCCAGATCATCCTCCAGAAGTCCAGCACGGTGTTGGCCAGTGGCCCCTGAGTGGCGATGTAGGCCTCCGGCCCGCCAATGCCCTGAACACACACACACACACACAGGATCAGATCGGACCCAACACACGGCTTACAGTCCTGACTGAATCATCAGACTGTTTAAATGAGACTCTAGTTGGCGGTTCACTGTGTGTCACAGCAAGAACACAGAAGAAACACCTCAGTTCAAGAGTCAAGAAGCCAACAGTCCTGTGTGAGTTTTGGGGATCGTAATTATGATCTCACTGATATGTGTGTACGTATTGTCATACAGAGACACACACAAGCTGTACAGAGACAGGAGAGCACATAACGTCTTCTGTACCTTGATGAAGTTTGCATTGATGTAGTCGGAGTCCTGATTGGA
>CM049817.1:35000-42500 GCA_027422435.1 Schizopygopsis pylzovi
TCGTTATCGTTTTATCGCCCAGCCCTAAATGGATACCTGGATAATTTTCAATCTGGTTTCCGCGTGCATCACAGCACAGAGACAGCACTCATTAAGATAATAAATGATATTCGCTTTAATTCTGATTCTGGCAAAATATCAGTGCTGGTACTACTAGATCTTAGTGCTGCGTTTGACACTGTCGATCATAACATACTTCTAGAGAGACTGGAAAACTGGGTCGGGCTTTCTGGGATGGCACTCAAATGGTTCAGGTCATACTTAGAAGGGAGGGGTTATTATGTGAGTATAGGAGAGCATAAGTCTAAGTGGACGTCCATGACATGCGGAGTCCCACAAGGCTCAATTCTTGCACCGCTCTTGTTTAGCCTGTATATGCTCCCACTAAGTCAGATAATGAGGAAGAACCAAATCACAGCTATGCTGATGATACCCAGATTTACCTAGCCTTATCTCCAAATGACTATAGCCCCATTGACTCCCTCTGCCAATGCATTGATGAAATTAACAGTTGGATGTGCCAAAACTTTCTTCAGTTAAACAAGGAGAAAACTGAAGTCATTGCATTTGGAAACAAAGATGAAGTTCTCAAGGTGAATGCATACCTTGACTCTAGGGGTCAAACAACTAAAAATCAAGTCAGAAATCTTGGGGTGATTCTGGAGACAGACCTTAGCTTTAGTAGTCATGTCAAAGCAGTAACTAAATCAGCATATTATCATCTCAAAAACATTGCAAGAATTAGATGTTTTGTTTCCAGTCAAGATTTGGAGAAACTTGTTCATGCCTTTATCACCAGCAGGGTGGATTATTGTAATGGTCTCCTTCCAAAGAAGAGCATTAGACAGCTGCAGCTCATCCAGAACGCTGCTGCCAGGATTCTGACTAGAACCAGAAAATCTGAGCACATCACACCAGTCCTCAGGTCCTTACACTGGCTTCCAGTTACATTTAGGATTGATTTTAAAGTACTTCTACTCGTTTATAAGTCGCTCAATGGCCTAGGACCTAAATATATGGCAGATATGCTCACTGAATATAAACCTAACAGACCACTCAGATCATTAGGATCGAGTCAGTTAGAAATACCAAGGGTTCACACAAAACAAGGGGAGTCCGCTTTTAGCTATTATGCCGCCCGCAGCTGGAACCAGGTTCCAGAAGAGATCAGATGTGCTAAAACATTAGCCACATTTAAATCCAGACTCAAAACTCATCTATTTAGCTGTGCATTTGTTGAATGAGCGCTGTGCTACGTCCGAACTGACTGCTTTATTTTATGTATAATCCTTTTCTATTTAACTGTTTTAAATCTCATTTTAAATCAATTTCTATATCATTTTAAAACTCCTTGTTTTATTATTTTTAACTTCTTGTTTTTATTGCTGTGAATGATTATTTCACATTCTTTTATGTAAAGCACTTTGAATTACCAATGTGTATGAAATGTGCTATACAAATAAACTTGCCTTGCCTTGCCTTGCCTATACGATGGCGCGTGGGAGAGGTGGCGAATCGTGTGTCTTGCGGCTCTTTCCGTGGAGGACATTGATATCTACCTATTCGGAACCATGATAACAGGTATTTTGCTGATTGGATTAGGCTTTGCCCTGGGTTATCGAAGAATTCAGAAAACGGGAACAGCTGTCCAAAGCCCCACAAGGCTGCCCGTATGATTGAAGCTGTGGGAAGAGCGGTCAGCATTGAGACGGAACTATAATCGCAATATGGATTCTACCAAGGAGAAGCTCACGGCTTTACAAAGGAAAAATGATTATATTGGAGACCAAAGTGGACAAAATGGACAGAGAGAGTAGCCTGAAAAATTGGAATGTTTACTCGCCCCCAAAGACAAAGCAATCTTATCTTTTTCTGGCTCCCCTACAGTGGCCTTGGCAAGGCTGTTGCTGGAATCTACCCCGGGAGTGCAATGCAGTGAGACACTCTTGCGTTCCTCCCCCACCCTACAGACATTACAGACATTGCCCCCCCCCGACCACTCGCCTTCGTTCGCTTTGATCCGCTGGCCTGGTCAAGCGGGTCTGACCAGCGCCGGATCAGTGGCTGCGGGATCAGATGGCTGCTTGCTGGGCCGGATTCACTTCCCCTGTGGCTATGTGGTGTGTCTATGGTGTATGTGCTTTTGTGTTGCTGAGGTGTTTTTCCTGTTCTCACACTGTTTGGGGGTTATTTTTTTCTCCTCACTTTCCTCATGTTATGCTGTATTTTTCTTCAATTCTACTTACATTTCACTACTGATTATACTCAATGGACAAAAATAAACTATCACGATTTTTTGATTTTTTTTTTTCGATTTCGATTTTAATCACGATTTTGACACAAACAGACATGCTTTACAGTTATAAATGCATTCTGTGTGAATTTGAAACATATTTTCAAAGGAAACCAATTAGACCTTTCCCAAAAAGTTGTAACATGTCTCTAGAACAGACATATGGCAAAATACATATATACAGTATATATATTATATGTATATGTGAGTAATCAAATCCAACAAAACAAGATGCAACCAGAGCATGTGAGCGAAGCGGAGCGGTTCAATATTACGCTCTGTGTGTGTGCGCTCCGCTCAGAGCAAACGCTCCGCTAATGTTCCGCTCACGCTCACCGGTAAACCGAATCCCGCTCAGATCACGCGCTCACATTAAATGTCTCCAGTAACTAGGGCTGTGACGGTATTGGATTTTTCGTTACCGCGGTGAAGCAGCAACAAATATCGCGGTTTGGCGGTTAATCGCACGACCCCCCCAGTAAAAAAATTGACGTGGTCGCACTTGTGCAAGTGCATGGTCTGCTGCGCGCTTTCAGCACGAGCGCTTCGTGGGTAGAGCTACACTCACTGCATCAGCACGAGCGCTTCGTGGGTAGAGCTACACTCACTGCATCAGCACGAGCGCTTCGTGGGTAGAGCTACACTCACTGCATCAGCACGAGCGCTTCGTGGGTAGAGCTACACTCACTGCATCAGCACGAGCGCTTCGTGGGTAGAGCTACACTCACTGCATCAGCACGAGCGCTTCGTGGGTAGAGCTACACTCACTGCATCAGCACGAGCGCTTCGTGGGTAGAGCTACACTCACTGCATCAGCACGAGCGCTTCGTGGGTAGAGCTACACTCACTGCATCAGCACGAGCGCGAAGGTGCACGCAGCCGACTGAGCAACGGAGGATTTGGTTTTCAAACTAAAGTAAAAGACTGCTTCTTAAACCAGAGAAGGTGACACAAATAATACTGATGAAAAAGAACGGGTTGAATGTTGAACACTTTCGTTACCATATAGCTATAAACTAGATTAATCAATGCATGCTGATGAACTTTTATCATAATGTTGTATCCAAAAAATGTTTTGAGAAAGTTGCGACCAGTGGGAAGAATGAGCAGAGCCCTGAATGACTTGATCAAGAACGCATGCAGCTTGAAAATGAACATGGAAATGAATGATAATAAAGTCGTCGTCTTTATTCTTAAAACAGCAAATTAAATTAACAATAATAACAAAATAATATTAATCTCTATAACTTAGTTTTTTTTCAATATCTTCTGAGTTTAATAGGAATTAAATAACTGAAAAAGTATACGTTTCCATTAAAACAACGCTTCATATTCAAAACACGCACATAAGATGAAAAGCAGATATAGAATTTCACGAAATACTTATCAGGCCCATGAAAGCACACACAAGATGAGATGCACTTGACAAATAATTAGTTCGTGGCGTAAATAAAAGAAACACTTTCTAAAATAAAAAATAGACCAAAACTGCGGGGAAATGCGGTCTATTAAAACGTGTCAATCTTCACAGGATTTTAGAATTTGCTTTTAGAAACATTAGCTTAGACAAACATTGCTTAGCCTATTCCACAGATTCTGGAATTAACAAATTACCAAAGGGCATTTTGTGCTGAGCGAGCGGCGCTGAGCGAGCGAGCGGAGCGGGATCTTCAGAAAGACACTCCGCTCTGAAGGAAATATGATCGCTACTCCCCGCTGTGTGCTCTGCATGCAACATGCATTTATCCTGTTCTGAACTCATCTTCCCTGTTTCTTTAGCATACTATCTGTCTGTATGCCCGGTCTGTTCTGTTCTGCTGCATTCGGATCGGTTCGGATAGCATACTGCGGGAGGTTGGGGCGGGGCGCAGAAAAAAACCGTGCTATAAAGCGATTTAGAAATCGCACAAGCTCAAATCGCGATTTTATTTTGATTTCGATTAATCGCACAGCCCTAACACAGACACACACACTCTTTCTCTCTCACACACACACACCACAGACACAGACTCTTTCTCTCACACACACACACACACACACACACACACACACACACAGACACTCTTTCTCCCTCACACACACACACTCTTTCTCTCACACACACACACACACACACACACACAGACACTCTTTCTCCCGCACACACACACACACTCTCTCTCACACACACACACACACCTCTTCCAGCTTCAGGATTTGAACTTGGGACTGAAAGTTAATGAGAAAAGTGAGATGGAGAGAAGGTCAGGCTGATCAATGACCAGTGGATCATGACTAAACTACTACCACAACTAACCCATCCTAACCCACCCGTCCTCTCTCTCGTCCTGCTGTGATGTTTGAGGAGTTTCACACAAACTGAAACACAGTGACCTCTGACCTCACGCTGAGCCCGATGAAGGATTGTTCACACACAGACCAGTGAAGGTGTTTATGTGACCGAGTAAGCAATGTTCATCCTGAACCTATCACTGGTCATCAGATGCATACACACACACACACACACACAAATAGAGAACGTAACCTCACACACACACACACGAATAGAGAACATAACCTCACACACACACAAACAGACAAAGTGACATGACACAGAGTCATTAATGAACACAGGAAAACAGGACAGAGGGATGAACACACACTCGTTTCTCACTGGAAGTATTTTTACACAAAACAGGATGTGGATCTCAAGGTCAGGAGCCCCACACACACACACACACACACACACACACACACTCTCTCTCTCTCACACACACACACCATCTGCTGTGTTTTAATGTGACGGTGGCGTTCTCAGTAATCACAATCACATCCCAGCAGTCTTCCCTACAAGTACAGGCTACTTCATTTTCTGCATTCCAAGTACACTACGCTGCCTGTGAGCATGGATGCACACTATCTAGTAGACGTTCCTTTTTAAGAGCTCAACTCATTCTCACATATAGGGGGGGGGGGTGTATGTGGACGGTGAGCGGGACTGATGACGAACATTACGTCACACAGACGACCAGGAGACGAACACAGACGAGGGAAGTGAACATCCAGCTCCGGACCTGTGGCTGTTTAAAGTACTTGAGCGTCAGTAACAGGAAACGCAGAACGAACACACACACACACACACACACACACACACACATCCATACCCCCCCACACACACACACACGCATCCATACTCACACACACACACACACTTTCTCTCGCACACACACACAGCTGTGACTCCATGAGGAGGGTTCATTCAGGAGAAAGCCTTCCCATAATCCCCTGCATCAGGCAGAGGTCGAGTGATATGTCGTCCACATAGAGACATGAAATAATCCTTACAATGCAAATAAAGCAAATCCAAGCACACAAGTAGGACAGCACACGCTAAAATGTGCAATAAGAGGCCCTAGATCACACACAAGACTATTGTTACATCACTTCCTGTTAGGGCTTCTGGGAATTTCAGAGCTTTACTGGAGCGACTTTTATCCTCGTAAGCTCCAGAAAACACAAATAATTAAATCAGAAACAAACAAGCACAGGAGGAATGCAGTGTGTGTGTGTGTGTGTGTGTGTGTGTGTGTGGACACTGTTACAGAACCACACTCACACACACACACACACTCACACACAGAGAGAGAGATACAGACAGACACACACACACACACACACACACACACTCATACAGAGAGAGAGAGATACAGACAGAGACACAGACAGACACACACACACACACAGTCATACACACTCACACACAGACACACACACAGTCATACACACACAGTCATACACACACACACACAAGCCCCTGACCTCTGACTGACTCAATCAGAATCAGAAGAGCTTTATTGCCATTAGACAGAACTGTGAGTGTGCATGTGAGTTATTACTGTGAGTGCATGTATGAGTTATTACAGATGTACAGTACTGGGGTGTGTTGTGTTGTTCAGGTGGGATATGGCCTGGGGGGGAGCCCTTTTCTTCTCTCTGGAGGTGTAAAGATCTTGGAGGCTGGGCAGAGGAGCACCGATAATCCTCTCAGCAGTCCTGACTATCCGATGGAGCTGGGGACGGAGAACTGGGTCAGTTTGTCTGAGAGACGCTCAGGCATGATGGTGCTGAAGCTAAAGTCCACAAATAAGATCCTTGCGTAAGTCCCAGGTTTGTCGAGGTGTTGCAGGATGTAATGCAGGCCCATATTGAGGCAAACTGAAGAGGATCCAGCAAGGGTCCAGTGATGTCCTTCAGGTAGGCTCAAACACATCAGATTACCCACAACGCACTGCTGCAGATCAGAAAGCAACAGAACACCTCACAGCCCTCCATCAGCTGAGAGTGTGTGTTTATGAATAAACATGACCAACTAACTACATAAACTAATCACAGCTGACCTTCATCGGCCGGGGGTCATCGTCACAGACAGCAGATGAAGAAAAGCAGAAACAAAGGAGAGACAGACGAGCGATCTCCTCCATCATGAGAAACAGAAGCACAAACATCTGCATCAGCTCATCTCTCTCTCATCTCTCATAACATCAACACTGAAGAGCATGAGGATCTCACTCACACACACACACACACACATATACACACACCTCTCTCTCATCCCTCACAACATCAACACTGAAGAGCATGATATGTGTGTGTGTGTGTGTGTGTGTGTGTGTGTGTGTGTGTGTGTGTGTGTGTGTGTGTGTGTGTGTGTGTGTGTGTGTGTGTGTGAATGAGAGAGAGTGTGAGTGTGTGTGTGTGTGTGTTCAGATGTTTCAGGATTTTCTCATGTTTATCTGCACACAGTGTTTCTATCACAACAATTAATGTAACAATAACATTGACAAAACAACACAACAGCACTGCCTGAACATGAGAAACATCTGGAGACAATGTGTCTGTTTCAACATGTACCTGTGTGTGTGTGTGTGTGTGTGTGTGTGTGTGTGTGTGTGTGTGTTGTAAGTGCGTGTGCTTGCGTGCGTGTGCGTGTGTGTGCTTGCGTGCGTGTGAGTGTGTGTGTGTGTGTGTGTGTGTCTGAGTATGTGTGAGTGTGTGTGTGTGTGTAATGCTAGTTCTGTTCTCACCATGAAGTCCGAGCTGAAGTTATCTTCTTTCTGCTCGCCGCTTCTCAAGGCTTCGATGAACCTCTTCAGGATATTCAACTGTTCCATTCTGACGGGACGTTTCATTCATCCACGAAGCCAAATAATAAATAAATATAAATATAT
>CM049817.1:50000-62500 GCA_027422435.1 Schizopygopsis pylzovi
GCACTCGAAGCCTCGCATGCTGTATCTTTACTTTTGGCGAAAGCTAAAAAGCCATTTAGCCTGGCTGAGGAACTGATCATTCCTGCCGCAGCGGCGCTCGCTGAGACTATGGTGGATAAAACCGCAGCAGACAAGATCAAAACTGTACCGCTCTCAAATGACACCGTTTCGCGTAGACTTGACAAGATGGGGACTGATATAGTTGAGCAACTGGTGATAAACTCAGGGCTGGTGAATCATTTTCACTTCGATTGGATGAATCGGTGGATGTCAGTGGACAGGCGCAGTTGGTTGCTTTTGCGAGATATCTGGATATCAGAGACATTCGCCAACACATACTTTTTTTGCAAAACACTGGAGGGGAGAACAACTGGAGAGGATATCTTCAACATTGTTAATTAGTTTTTCTCAGAACATAAAATCAGCTGTAAATCCTGTAGCAGTGTGTGCACTGACTGACGCAGCAGCATCAATGACGGGTCGCATCCAAGGCCTCCTCGCACACATACGGCAGAAGAATCCTGACTCCCTGTGGACACACTGTGTAATACACAGAGAAGATGAGCCCAGAGCTTAATTACGTTTTGAATGATGCTGTCAAGGCAATAAACTTCATTAAGTCGCGACCACTGAATGCACGTCTGTTTAGCAGATTATGTGATGGCATGGGATCTGAACACACCGAACACCTTTTACACACCGAAGTCCGCTGGCTTTCGAGAGGCAAAGTACTGAATAGGCTGCTTGAGCTGCGAAATAAGGTGTGTCGCTTTTTGTCAGACAATGCGTCCCCTCTTGCCACTTTGTTTGAGGACAATAATTGGATTGCAAAGCTAGCGTATCTAGCAGATATTTTTACTAAACTGAACGAGTTGAATCTCAGTCTGCAAGGCAGGGACACTACGATTTTAAAACTTTATGACCGAGTTGGTGGTTTTCTCAAGAAAGCGGAGCTGTGGAAGAGACTGTGTGCAGAGGGCGATTTTAGCTGTTTTCCTCAGTTTGACAGCTGAGAGAGACACAGTAAAAACCTTTCTGGATGGACACTTAGCTAACGTGGTTTCTAGATTCAAATCATACATCCCTGAAGTAAGAGAGAAGTCTGAGCAACTGGATTGGGTTAGAAACCCATTTACACTTTCCCAAAGCAACCGTGGCACGCTACCCGTTCACCTGAGGGAAGAGATATTGGACTGATCCACAGACCGTGGGTTGCAGATTACTTTTGCAAACTGTTCCCTGACAGAGTTTAGGGTGTGTGAGGAGAGCATCCCGAGCGAGGGAAAAGGGCTTTGTAACATCTACTCCCATTTGGCTCTACCTACCTCTGTGAAACCTCCTTTTCAGCAATGACCCAGATAAAAACTAAACAAAGAAACAGACTTTGCCTTGAAAATAGTCTGATAGCAGCTGTAGCTTCCCTGCCACCAAGAATGTCAAAGATCTTAAGAGAAGGCCCATGAATCCCATTGAAAGGATCACTGATTGACTTGTACTTACTTTACAT
Source organism: Schizopygopsis pylzovi (assembly GCA_027422435.1). NCBI lineage: Eukaryota > Metazoa > Chordata > Actinopteri > Cypriniformes > Cyprinidae > Schizopygopsis > Schizopygopsis pylzovi. The sequence continues at coordinate 51,508 of CM049817.1, forward strand.
TGAAAAAAATGAACCCTTTTTTTATTTTTTTTTGATGATCACAATGAATGTATTAAACTGAAAAACACTGATTTACCTTTAACTGTTATGCCTAATACTAAATAGATGTACATAGTTGCGTAAAGCTACATACAGAGATGTTTATAAGAAATAAACCTGCTCGAGGGGCATATGATATAATAACCGTCTCACTGTTATTCTTATTCAGGACTCAAACTGGCACCTGTTGGCTGCTACACTGTTTCTCCAGCCTCTGGGCTCCCTATCATTTCACTGTATTTTAAAGCAAAGCGTTCTAATGAATGCAAGCTAATATAATAATTGCTCCCTGCATCATTAGAGAGAACATGTTTCAGTCTGAGCAGGTTTATTCCTCGTCTATCGATGAGCGTCTGAATCGGTCATCTATGATCACTCGCTGTACTGCTCCGTCTGACCTTCATCTGCAGCATTAGTTTATCTTTCAGTCCATCTTACTGCCGGTCAATCTCTACACACAACCATTCCTGAGCATTTCAGCACAAGGTGACGTGGTTAGGGTTCGTTTTCAGCAGATACTGCAGGAATCCCGCAGGCCTGATTAGATAAAGCGCTATAATCTGATGATTAATTACCATCTTCATCAGGTCTCATACACACACACACACACACACACACACACCGTGAACACACACCCGGAGCAGTAGGCAGATATTTATGCTGCGGCTCCCGGAGAGCAGTCGGGGGTTCGGTGTCTTGCTCAAGGGCACCTCAGTCGTGGTGTATATATATATATATATATAGATAGAGAGAGAGAGAGAGATAGAGAGAGAGAGAGAGAGAGAGAGAGAGAGAGAGAGAGAGAGAGAGATAGAGATAGAGATAGAGATAGAGATAGAGATAGAGATAGAGATAGAGAGAATATTGAATTTGAATAGCTCTTGACAAATTGACAATAAAACAAATTGACAAAATATAAAATCACATTATATATAAATCACAGGATGTATGTAAAAAGCAACTCATCTTCAAACACAGAGCACAATGCTCCTTTGCTGCACCATTTCAGTTCAAAAGAAAGCAGATCATTCACTGACTTGTAAAAATTAAAATCAATCAAAACTCTAGCCTTTACAAGACTTGCGAACAAAACAACAACATCTTGCCCAGACTTCTGCTCAATCTTGTTTTCTCTACTTGTATAGACAGCTAATTTAGCTTGACCCAAGATAAAGTTCAGTAATTGACAATCATAACGTTTTCTCTTCACATACTTGGCACCGAATACAAAAATTACCATTGAAAATGTTTCATTAAAACAACCAAAAAGATTCCTTAATACCGTAAATAAATGGTTTAACCTGGAACACTCCATAAAAGCATGAAAAACTGTGTCTCTTTTAAAACCAAAAGGACATTCAGAACTCACTTCAGGGTTTAAGACAGAAACAAAAGCATTTACAGCGATTGCGCCATGAAGAACTCTCCATTGTATATCTCCTACTCTCTTTACTAACGGTGGCTTATACAAAACTCTCCATTCAGGTTTAACATCATCATCTACTTTGAGGAATGAACGCCAAGGAGTATCTATTTTGTTGTTTAAAAGTTTCTTGTTAAAAACCAGAACACATGCTTTGTACAAAAGTTTCCCAGTAACTGAAAAGAAATCCAAACACAAAGTTTTGCCAGCTTTTAAAAAACATCCTGTACAATCATCTAGTTTGGGAGATAAAAAAATTGCGGGAAAAGAGTCCTCAACATTAGGAGCCTTTTCTCCTCTACAAAAATCTGCTAATGATTTCCTTTCTTCAATTAATAGAGCAGACTGCCACTTCAGCAGTAATTGACCAACTTTACGGGTTGAAACTATTCCGAGATGAGAAGCAACTTGCTCAGTGTTCATAAAATTAGGACCCGCCACCTTTACCAGATGACTTAAAGTAGTGGTCTTAGATTTGCACAGCAAATGATTCAGTCCAGGAAAAGTGTTGTCATCCACCGAAATGTCCAAACGGGCTCCATGTATTATAGGTTCGTTTAACAACCAGAAGAGAGAGTTCGTTTTTGGTGTCCTTTGATGATTAAAAAGACTCCAAGCTCTAATAAGGTTGCGATTAAAAATTGGTATGTTGGCAAAGTCCAGTTCTAGGGGGTCCATCATGAAGAGAGCTTTGTCCAACTGGAGACCTCCAAGCCTCCGTAGAATAGCACACGCAGTAGCGCTCCAGCTGAAATCAGTGGGTCCCAGCAGAAGTCTCTGTATGAATTGCAGACGAAAAGCCGCTGTCCTGCTTTGCAGGTTTACTAACCCTGTCCACCTTCTTCTTTTGACAAAAACAAAATACTCTGAGTGACCCAGTGTAATTTATCCCCCAAAAAATTTATTAATAAAGCTTGAACTTCTGCTAACAATTTTGGGGGTGGATCAATACAGGCTAGTTTATGCCAGAGAGAAGAAGCAACTAAATTATTAATAATTAAAATACGCCCTCTATGTGACATATTTGGGGCCAACCACGTCCATTTAGCTAAACAACCTTTAAGAGTTTCAACAACTCCATCCCAGTTTTTCTGTACAGTAATCTCATCTCCTGAGAAAACGCCTAAGTATTTAAAACCTTCTGTATTCCAACGTAAACCTCTAAATCTTAACCTCACACCCCACTTTCCACACGATAAAGCTTCACTTTTGTTCCAATTTACTTTAGCGGAGGATAACACTTTAAAATCCTCAAGTAATTGTAATAAAATCTCTATATCATTTTGATTATTGACCATTACAATCACGTCATCGGCATAAGCTGATAAATGGACGTTACAATTAAAACCAGGTATTTGTACACCATTCAATTTAATTCGTATCTGCTGCAATAGAGGTTCTATTGCTATCGAATAGAGCATTCCTGACAACGAGCACCCTTGTCTAACACCTCTACCAGCCTTGAAAGGAGTGCATAAGCCACCGTTTACTTTCAGCAGGCTCTCAACATCAGTGTACAGGACTTTGATATTACTCACAAACTCTTGACAAAAGCCAAATGCTTCTAAAGTTTTCCACAGGTAATTATGTTCTACCCGATCAAATGCTTTCTCCTGATCTAGAGAAATCAGAGCACAGTCCAAATTAAATAACTTGGAGACATCTAAAAAATCTCGAAATATTATCAAAAATAGACCTACCAAGTATGCAATAGCTCTGGTCTGGGTGGATGACTTGTTCCATTACCTCTGTTAGTCTGTTTGCCAATGTTTTGAGCAGCTTGTAGTCTGTACACAGAAGGGACACAGGGCGCCAGTTCTTGATGTCAGTCAAGTCTCCTTTCTTTGGGAGGAGTGTAAGAACTGCTCTACGGCAGCTCAACGGTAGCCCTTCGGCCAAGCTTTCGTTAAGCACTGCGAGCAGATCTTCCCCCAACACTGACCAGAACGACTTATAAAAGTCTCCTGGGAGACCGTCGATACCTGGAGCCGTCCCCGACTCCATAGCCCTCAGGGCTTTGTGCAACTCCTCTAGGCTCAAGGCCTTGCTGAGATTCAAGCTGCCTTCTTCAGACACCCTCGACAAGTTTAAATAAAACATTGTCAATGTCAGGCTCTTCGTCACATTCACTCTTGTACAATTCATCATAAAAACAAACAGCTCTCCTTCTAATATCAATAGAGTCAGTTAATAAAATGCCAGATTCAGAACGTAGTGCGTGAATTAATTTTTTCTGTCCAGTCTTTTTTTCTAAATTGAAGAAAAATTTAGTTGGAGCATCCATTTGGTCAATATTTTGAAACCGGGACCGAACCAGAGCTCTTTGCGCCTTACCCCCCCACAAGGTCACTAAGTTGAGTCTTTTTCAATGAAAGAGCTTCCAAACAGCTATTCTCCCCAGTTAAATCAACTAACTCCTGAAGCTTAACTATCGATGCCTCCAAGGTGTTCATATCTCTTGACATCTGTACAGTGATATTTCGAGTGTGCTGTTGACAAAGCTGCTTAATTTGTACTTTTCCAAAATCCCACCACTGTCTCAAAGATTGGAAAGTATTCTTTGTGGCTCTAAATGTTTTCCAAAAAAATGTAAACGTCTCTTCAAAATTCTTGTCACACAACAGGGAGGTATTCAAATGCCAATAGGCACTTTTTGGTTTGATGGAATTCAAAATACAAGAACAGCACACCATACTGTGATCAGAGAAACTTACAGGAGCAATAAAACACTTACTAAAAAAAACACATTGGTGTCTAAAAGTATAAAACCTGTCTAATCTCGCCAAGGACAAAACATTGTCACGAGTTAGAGACCAAGTATACTGCCTTTGATTACCATTAAACTGCCTCCATATATCACTCAGCTCGTGTGTCTTAATAACTTGGATTATTCTCTTACGGGAGGGTTCATGGGGCTCGATATGATTTCTATCTAGATTTTGTTCAGTACAATTAAAGTCCCCTCCTAGAAATAAAAACTCTTCACTACTAACATTTTGCAGAATTGAATTGAGGTTATTCAAGAACAACATTCTTTCAACTCCTGAAGTAGGAGCATAGACACAAATAAAAACAAATACATGGTTTTCAAATAAAGCCTTAACCTTCAAAAGTCTACCTTTTATAATTTCATCAACATCATAAGAAATTGGTCTGAAATGTTTGGAAAATAAAACAGCAACTCGTCCACTTACAGTAGTATTATGGCTTAGCACAGAGATGCATCCCATCCTCGTCCACTCAACAGCATTCGTTATATCAGATGAGTTTCCTGAAGAAAGATAATATCTCGTTTTCTCTGTTTAAACACCTCATATAATATTGCTCTTTTTCTTATGTCTCTTGCACCGTTTATATTTACTGATGCAATATTAACTTCACCCATAAAAAATAGGAAAGGAAACAAAAAGAAGAAAGCTCTAAGCTTCATTAAATCAGCTTTTTTCAGCACCATCACTCGTTTCAGTATTAAGTTCTCACTATTTTTTTCAACCGGTAAACTTCCTTATTGTTAAACAAACCTTCAGCCATCAAACACCGTGTCTTATCCACGAATTGTTTAAGGTCAGGAAAGTAATCATTCACTCGTACCCCTCTTCTATTTTTCGTTGCTTTGATAATTTTTAATTAATTAAATTAAATTTTAATTAATTAATTTCTTCCAAATCATAACTGCGACCCACTCCTTCACACTGCGAAAGAGAGACGCTCGAATCCGATTCACTGTCACTCTCAATATCACTCTGACCTTCGCATTCAGTGACCTTCGACCTTCTGACCTTCGAAGTCCATTTTCTTTAGAATTTTCGAATCACAAGTATTAACACTTCTTTCGTTTACGAGGCGTTTTGAACAGTGTGCTTTCTGCCTCTGTATCGATGCCGACATTCTCACACACCATGCAGCGGTTCTCGAAGTGTGGTGCGCGTACCAGTGGTACGTGAGCTTCGTCTAGAGGTACGTGAGCTTCGTCTAGAGGTACGTGAGCTTCGTCTAGAGGTACGTGAGCTTCGTCTAGAGGTACGTGAGCTTCGTCTAGAGGTACGTGAGCTTCGTCTAGTGGTACGTGAGCTTCGTCTAGTGGTACGTGAGCTTCGTCTAGAGGTACGTGAGCTTCGTCTAGAGGTACGTGAGCTTCGTCTAGAGGTACGCAGAGGAATCTCAGAATTAAATATAAATCAGGCCGCGTGTCCACCAAAGGTTAAATTGTTTTAAATGGGAGCGTCGTACAATGTATAGTAGCTACTTAAAGTTAAATAAAAACTAAGTTACTGTACTTAAATGTTAAGTATGATACATTTTCATTTAATCTTTATTTAAGTACAGGTTGTTTAACATTTAAGTACAGTACAGTTATTTCACTTTTAGGTACAATATATTTTAATTTAATAATTACGTTTTTTATTTACGTGGAAGTAAGAACGGTGCAGTGTTCATGTTCAAACTGTGTATTTACTATATTTTAAGAGGCTGACAATAATAAATATCCTTATAAGGATTAAAACTGACTCGTTTTTTTTTTTTTTTTACTGTGTATGGTGCAACTGAAAGTGAAAGTGACGTGACATACTCGGAATTTGTGCTCTGCATTTAACCCATCCAAAGTGCACACACACACAGCAGTGAACACACACACAGCAGTGAACACACACAAACACACACACACAGCAGTGAACACACACACAGCAGTGAACACACACACACACACACAGCAGTGAACACACACCCGGAGCAGTGGGCAGCCATTTATACTGCATTTTAATGTTGGTCATAATGGTGGTACTTGGAAAGCCAAATATTTTCTGAGGTGGTACTTGGTGTAAAAAGTTTGAGAACCACTGCATTACAGGATGTTCGTCTCCCTCAATTCTGTCCGAATTAGAGACTGTCAGACCTTTCAGGACAATCTCGTCTTCACCAGACCTAGTGGTCTCTGCATTATTTACTTCCTCGTTAACAGATCCCCCCTCCATGATCATCACTGACTGAACTGCTTCAGGCTCAGCCTGTTCTACCGCCTCTGTCTCGGCCCGGCCCACCGCGGGCCGCTCTGTCTCGGCCCGGCCCACCGCGGGCCGCTCTGTCTCGGCCCGGCCCACCGCGGGCCGCTCTGTCTCGGCCCGGCCCACCGCGGGCCGCTCTGTCTCGGCCCGGCCCACCGCGGGCCGCTCTGTCTCGGCCCGGCCCACCTCGGGCCGCTCTGTCTCGGCCCGGCCCACCGCGGGCCGCTCTGTCTCGGCCCGGTCCACCGCGGGCCGCTCTGTCTCGGCTCGGTCCACCGCGGGCCGCTCTGTCTCGGCCCGGTCGGTCCACCGCGGGCCGCTCTGTCTCGGCCCGGCCCACCGCGGGCCGCTCTGACTCGGCCCGGCCCACCGCGGGCCGCTCTGTCTCGGGCCCGGTCCACCAGCGGGCCGCTCTGTCTCGGCTCGGTCCACCGGGGCCGCTCTGTCTCGGCCCGGTCGGTCCACCGCGGGCCGCTCTGACCTCGGCCCGGCCCACCGCGGGCCGCTCTGACTCGGCCCGGTCCACCGCGGGCCGCTCTGTCTCGGCCCGGTCCACCGCGGGCCGCTCTGTCTCGGGTGGACCAGCTGTGTCATTTGTGTTTTGTGCAGTTACTAATGTTTCTTTCTTTTTTTCAGGACAGTCTCGGATTAAATGTCCCATTTTAGTGCAAAAAAAACACTTAATTTTCCCTGTTGCCGCATAGACAACAATCAAAATCATCAATCCGATATTTAAACGTGAGGTCCAATTCAGCATCATCTTTTACAATCATGTAAGCGAATCGTCGAAATGAAAAAACGTGTTTTAACAAGGGGTTTGCACTTCCAATTGGTGTTTTTTTAATCGGAGAAACCAACTTGCCATAGCGGGAAAGAGATTGTGATAACAACTCGTCGCTAATGAACGGAGGAACATTGGACAGTGCACTCTTTTTGACGGCATTGAAAGAGGGAGAACAGGTGTGAACAGACCATCCACAACAATTCCTCGCTCAACCAGTTCATTAGCTTTCTCTACGGTATTTAAAAAGATCACCGCAGCATTATTCATTTTTGAAGCTGACAGAATACTCTCATGACCAACAGCTTCCCCTATAGCTAGACAACAATCCTCTACACTCACTGCATGACGCCGCGTGAGTGTATCCAACCCCGTGAATAAGCACACTCACACCAAGATTAACTTTAAGTGAAAAAGAACGAAGGAAAGAAGAGAAGAAGTTAAGAGAAAATAGCTTAAAACACGCTTATGTATGTGGCTCAGCAGCCACAAAATCACACTCACAGCAATCAAAGACGCTCACCACGCTCTCCACACACTCACTCCACCCTCCCGGGGAGCAGTCGGGGGTTCGGTGTCTTGCTCAAGGGCACCTCAGTCGTGGTGTTCAGGGTGTTGAGACCGAGACTCGAACTCACAACCTGTGGATTACGAGTCCGACTCTCCACCATTAGGCCACGACTTCCCCCCTTGTTGTGCCCCCCCCCCCTCAAATATTATGAAAGTAAAAATAAAAAACACCTACCAAAGTGGTCAAAATAGAACGTTAATAAATATAAAAGTAAATAAATAAATAATTTGTACTATTGAGAAATCACCCTGTGTCTCTGGACAGACCTGTGGCAGTAATACAGGTGTCTGATTGAGTTTATCGTCTCAAGCATTCAGAAATCACAACAGAAAACTAAGTTTTACTACATGGTTAATGTTTGTACGGGTTGTGATGCACATGTTTTTTGTTGAAGAAATTATAGAGGCTGTGTCATCTATAGCAAAAAGGTGGCCAAAAAATAAAGATTAAGTGGATATTTGAATTAAATGTTTGGTCAATAGCGTATTAAACAAGGATATAATCGTCCTGTTCGTGTAACAGCAATTATCAGGCCTTTGCCTCCATTTATAACACGCCTGTATTTATAATGTGATACACACAATACACACATCACAGAATTAGAAATGGTTATAATGGGACTCGTATTGGTTTGAATGGAAACTGTAATGGACCCTGTGGGTCTCTGCTGGTAATTGGTCACCTTCTATTGGTGGCTTGTTAAACCCAATACATCCTAATGAAATATGTCCCAAAACACACTACAGAAATCATTTGTGCGAATCATTTGATTCAGTTCGAGACCGCGGAGCGCGAATCATTTGAGTCAGTTCGAGACGCGGACCGCAAATCATTTGAGTTCAGTTCGGGACGCGGAGCGCGAATCATTTGAGTCAGTTCGGGACCGCGAATCATTTGAGTCAGTTCGGGAGCGCGAATCATTTGAGTCAATTCGAGACGCGGACCGCGAATCATTTGAGTTCAGTTCGAGGACCGCGGACCGCGAATCATTTGAGTTCAGTTCGAGACCGCGACCGCGAATCATTTGATTCAGTTCGGGACCGCGAATCATTTGAGTTCAGTTCGAGACGCGGAGCGCGAATCATTTGAGTTCAGTTCGGGACCGCAAATCATTTGAGTTCAGTTCGGGACCGCGGAGCGCGAATCATTTGAGTCAGTTCGGGACGCGCAGAATCATTTGAGTTCAGTTCGGGACCGCGGAGCGCGAATCATTTGAGTCAGTATCGGACCGCGAATCATTTGAGTCAGAATCGGGACTCGCGAATCATTGCAGTCAATTGGAGACCGCGAATCATTTGAGTCAGTTCGGGACCGCGGAGCGCGAATCATTTGAGTTAGTTCGGGACCGCGAATCATTTGAGTCAGTTCGGGACCGCGAATCGTTTGAGTCAGTTCGGGAGCGCGAATCATTTGAGTCAGTTCGGGACCGCGGAGCGCGAATCATTTGAGTCAGTTCGGGAGCGCGAATCATTTGATTCAGTTCGAGACCGCGGAGCGCGAATGTTTTGCTGTATGACGTCAGAGTGAACGCTCGTGAATGCAGCATTAGAGCAGCTCGTGATCAGATAACACACAGAGACTGAAGGGTTCATTAGGAGCGTGTTGTTGGTCTTCTTTAAGCGTGTTGTAGTGCTGTCAGTGTCAGTGTTATATTCCCAGCACTAATGCAGCGTGTGTCTGTCGCGTTCACTTCATCTTAAACCTTATTTCTGGAGCTCAGTTGCTTTGGTCTGTATTTATAAGCACAAAACAAATATTATCTTATATATACTTCTTTGATTATGAATATAGCCTACCTGAAAGTAACGTGCGGGCTTAGTTTTCATCGTTTTCTTTTCTTTTCTCGCTGGACTGCTGATGTATGTCAGGCGCTGGGGGGGGGTTAGTTGTCCATCAATTATGATCATCTGCTTCAGCCGCAAACATGAATGGCGCGCCACGATTTTTTAGCAACTGGGATGGTCAGTTCACACACACACGCACTCTCTCACACACACACACACACTCTCTCACACACACACACACACTCTCCCACACACACACACAGCTCTCTCTCACACACACAAACTACTTTTACACACACACACACACTCTCTCTCTCTCTCTCACACACACACTCTCTCTCACACACACACTCTCTCTCACACACACACAAACTATCTTTTACACACACACACACACACACACACACACACACACACACACACACGAAGAGCTGAAGAATGAACAGACTCACATTCGTCGCTGCTGCGGCGGCTTTATTCTGTTCTGAGGTTCTTCATCAATCTCCATTACAACACATGCACATGTATTTACAAGATCAAAACACATTATTGAAACTCAAACGTACACAATTCATTTAAGAATCACATTTCTCTTAAAAAGACAAGAGGAACAGAAATACAGGAATGTTATCTCTCTGTAGAAACAAAGCTCTTCACACAGCGCCGGCTAAAGTCACTACAACACTCGTATCTTCAGCAGATAAACATGGATTATAATAATAAGTGTTTGAGATCTGATCTTCATCAGTCTGTCTGGAACGGAGACGGACTACATCCAGAAGAAGAGACCTCCTGCAGAGCTACGTCTCTTACAAGCTTTAGACGCGTGTAACAATGCTGCCATTAATAGAATTTCTTAAACTCAATTAAATCTACGTTTGCTGTGAGCATCTTAGTGTTTAAAGCAGGTTTAGTTTCTCAGGAGGACTCCAGACAGACTGATGATGATCAGATCTCAAACACATTATTATAATCCATGTTTTCAGACACACGACAGTAAAAGAGAGAAAGAACGGACTTCTAACCATGTTTATCTGCTGAAGATACGAGTGTTGTAGTGACTTTAGCCAGCGCTGTGTGTGTGTTTATGTGTTTTAGTGTGTGTGTGTGTGTGTGTGTGTGTGTGTGTGTCAGTGCGTGCGTGTCAGTGAGTGCGTGTGTCAGTATGTGCGTAGTCAGTGTGTCAGTGTGTGTGTGTGTGTGTGTGTGTGTGTGTGTGTGCTCAGTGGTGTGTGTGTGTGTAGTGAGTGAGTGTGGTGCGTGTGTGGTGTGTGTGTCAGTGAGTGCGTGTCGTGTGTGTGTGTGTGTGTCAGTGAGTGCGTGTGTGTGTGTGTGTGTGTGTCAGTGAGTGTGTGTGTGTGTGTGGTAGTGATTGTGTGCGTGTGTGTGTGT
>CM049817.1:65000-70000 GCA_027422435.1 Schizopygopsis pylzovi
GAGACACAGACACACACACAGAGAGAGACACACACACACACTCACACAGAGAGACACAGACACTCACACAGAGAGACACAGACACTCACACAGAGAGACACAGACACTCACACAGAGACAGACACACACACACACAGAGACACAGACACACACACACAGAGACACAGACAGAGAGACACACACACAGAGAGACACACACACACAGAGAGAGACACACACACACAGAGAGAGACACACACACACGCACGCACGCGCGCACACACACACACACACACACAGAGAGAGAGAGACACACAATATAGTCTGTCTCACACACACATGTAAGGCGCTAAGGTTTAGACAAGCGTGTGTTTCTTTATTGAAGTATAAATACCTTTCACTCAATCAGTGTTTGACAGAAGATCACTCTCACCTGCTGCTGATCTGCAATCATTGCTTCTGTTGATCTGATCAGACAAACAGCCCATAATCCCACCGCTGCCATGAACAGACCAGTATCAACAGAAAACATGCAGTTCTTCAGTGAATCTGTGTCCTGGTCCATAAAACAGGGTTATCAAATAATCCAGGCTTACTTCAGTTCGTCAGACTTATTTTGAACCAAATCAATGACAATAAGCCTGACTAACTGAAATAAACCTGGATTATGGACCAGGCCCCAGATGTGTGTGTGTTTGGGTTTGATGAGGAGCATCTACACACACACACCTTCAGTTAGTGAGAGGCCTGACTGATTGTATGAAAACACACACAGTATATTCTGTGACACACATGATGTCAGTAGTTGTGTTTGTTCTCTTTATACTCCTGAATCAACATGTTTGATGCTCATCTCTCTATCTCTCTCTCATCACGCTCTCTCTCTCTCTCTCTCTCTCCGCAGCTGTGTGTCTGCTTTGACCTGGAGTCGGTGTTGTGTTCTCGCTCATGTAAGTCGCTCAGCCTGAAGCAGCGCTCCATCAGATTCTCTGTAAGTACTTCAGAAACGTTCTCTTACACCTGTGTGTGATGGACTGAGATATGAGTGCTAATGTGTCTGGTCTGAATCGAGTGTGTGTGTGTGTGTGTGTGTGTCTGTTTTTAACCCTGAGCTCAGTGATTTTCCACCTGTGAGTGTCTGGAGCGTCGAGCGCGAGGTTATTTGAGGTTGTTTGTTCCATGAATAGCTTCTCATCATCCAGAGATCACAGAGTTTCCTCACAGCGCTCTTTATCTCATCCATCTGTTCACGCGTGTGTTTCATAGACTCATCTGAACCAGTCCTGACTTCATCTTCTCTGAGCGACGGGTTCCTTTAGCCAGATGGGTGAAGAATAATCTCACACTGAGGGATTCTGTGTGTGTGTGTGCTGAGTTTCTGCATGAGGCTTAAGAGACCGTATAAATGAGACTGTTTCCTCTTACAGACGCATGCAGGAAGACACGCTGCTTTATTTAGCCTGTGAAGAACACACACACACACACACTCTCACACATGCTGCAGTGTGACCTCCGGAGACACACAAACACACACACACACACATGCTGCAGTGTGACCTCCGGAGACACACACACACGCTGCAGTGTGACCTCTGGAGACACACACACACATGCTGCAGTGTGACCTCTGGAGACACACACACACCACACACACATGCTGCAGTGTGACCTCCGGAAGCACACTGATCGGTGTGTGTTCGAGTCGATCGATCGCGTCACTGATCCAGGATTGATATGTCTGTTTTCAGTAGATGAAGATTTAAGTGTTTAGAGAGTTCAGGACCGGTCTGTCCACTCTTCAGTGTGCACTAGTGAGGGCGTGTGTGTCGTGTCCCCGTTCTGCTGCTGCCTGCTTTGGGCTAAATTTACTGTTGATGACGGGGACAAGTAAAAAAAAATCTCCTCTATGTTTGTGTGTGTGTGTATCACATTAATGCAGCGTCTGAACAAACTCCCAGAATGCTCCGCATTCACTCTATCATGACGTATTAACAACATGAGAGAGAGACCTTATAAGATTATATAGCTTAATATCTCTCTCTCGCTCACACACACCGTTTCTCTTCTGATTGGCATTTAAAGTATGTGTGTGTGTGTGTGTGTGTGTGTGAGAGGCTTTTCTCTCCACCCTAGTCTTGAATGTCAAGTTCTATAATAAGATTGAAAGTGTCTGTCATCATCAGGTGTGTGTGTACCACCCAGTATCACACCTGTAATTCACAGGTTAAGCTAATCTAGTGTGACATCAGCTCTCTATGTGTGTGTGCGCGCGTGTGTGTACTCGTTGAGCTATATTTGTGAGGCTAAAATGTCTTCTCTTACACCGTGAACTATTATGACAACAAACGAGTGAAAGCTTTGTGTGAGATTTGACATGCTGTCACTAGTTGAAAGGGCTGATATCAGTCAAATCATGTTTCTGTGCAAATGTAGTGTTCTGCATGGGTTTGTTTGAGGGTTTGTTTAGGAGTCGGTCAGGAAATACAGAGAAAAAATATCAAACCTGAAAGGAAAACAATGGAAGTCTATGAGATAAACTCACTAGTAGGGGTGTGCGATATTGGGAAAAAATGATATCTCAATATTTGTTGGGATTTTTTTGATAACGATAATTAGATGATGTTTTGCAGAGTGTGTTATTGTGCTGATATCTGAATACTGTGGACAGCTGCAGTATTTGATATTCTGATATGAGCTCCGTTCACATCAGTGATAAAATTAATATTTTCATTTAAGTTTAAATAGATTTTTACCTTTTAATAAAGCAATTTTTTTCCAAAAGTCTACATCTTTTGAGTCAAAATGTTACATGTAATCAGTAAATTAAGATAATACACATTTAGGCAGTTACTAAACAAATGAAACCAATATCATCAACATGAATCTCTGCAGAAGCTGCATCTGAAGGTGTTTAGATGTATTCACACACTGTTTAATGCAGCTCAGAGTGCTTTAACCAGTTACAAATGCATCATTTGACGTTTTAAACATAAAACATTGAATACTGATATTTACAATTGTAAAAAAAAAATGAAAATAGACTTTAAAAGTGAAATTAAACCGCCAGTAGGTGGCAGCACGTCACTGTTAACAAGTGAGTCATTGCGACCGAACCGAATCATTTAAACGATTCATTGATTCATTCAGGAACGAATCACTGTCATGTTGCTCAGAGACGCAAAACATCGCTGTAGCTGTTTAGAATTATTTTTTGTCAGCGAAATGCAGCAAAAACAGGCGATATGGTGTCTAAAATGTAAATCTCTTGATATTAGCTTATTGTTTATTGAACTGTTGTATAAAATCAATATCACATTTGTAATCGTGCTTATTTTTGAAGAAAAAACTGCACTCTTTGTGCAATTTTAATCATATGAAACGTAAATAAATACATTTTCTGCACCATATCTTGAATTTTGCGATCACTCTTAATGCATTTTAATAAACTGAACCATGCAGTGAAAGAACACGCTCTAAATGCGCACGTGCACGGTTTAACCCCTTCACCACCGCGCAGGATAATGTATGCGTGCACTCCGTAACGTAGCTGTTTGGATTGGTTTTTGCAAAATACTCGATATTGTCAAATTGCACATCGTTAAAACAACAATTACGATATTATCGCAGACGATATATCGCACACCCCTGCTCACTAGTACAGTCAAATGTGAGTGTGTGTGAGTCTGTGTCTGCGTGTGAGTGTGTGTGTCTGCGTGTGCGTGTGTGTGTCTGCGTGTGAGTGTGTATGTGTCTGTGTGTGTGTCTGATCTGTTTCTATCTGTCTGCGTGTGTGTGCGTTTATGTATGTGTCTGCGTGCGTGTGTGTGTGTGTGCGTATGTGAGTGTGCATGTATGTGTGTCTATGCATGCGTGCGTGTGTGTGTATGTGTCTGCGTGTATGTGTGCGTATGTGTCTGTGAGTGTGTGCGCGTGCATGTGCTTGTATGTATGTGTCTGCGTGTGTGTGCGTGTATGTCTGCGTGTGCGTGAGTGTGTGTGCGTATGTGTGCGTATGTGTCTGAGTGTGCGTGTGTGTGCGTGTATGTGCGTGCGTGTGTGTGTATGTGGCTGTGCGTGTGTGTGTGTGTGTGTGTGTGTGTGTGTGTGTGTGTGTATGTGTCTGTGAGTGTGTGCGTGTGTGTGAGTGTGTCTGTGAGTGTGTGCGTGTGTGTATGTGCGTGCGTGTGTGTGTATGTGTGTATGTGTCTGTGAGTGTGCGCGTGTGTGTGCGTATGTGTCTGTGAGTGTGTGCGTGCGCGTGTGTGTGCGTGTATGTGCGTGCGTGTGTGGTGTTGAACACACCTGTCCTGCAGGTAAGCCGAGCTTTACTGCGTCAGAGCTCTGTCTCATCTCCTCCCGTCTCTTTCTCTCTCACAGCTTGAAATGCTCCAGCGTGTGACTCCGGACATGTAAATGGCGTCGAAGGTGCGAGATGCTGTGCTCTGGTACCAGAAGAAGGTGAGTGATCTGAGATCTTTCCATGTTTCCTCACATTGAGTTCATGTGTCTGAGCTTCTGTGTGTGACACTGATGACGAGTTCTGACGTCTCGGAGAAACTGAAGGGTTTATTAGAGTTGGGTTCGGCTCACTATCGTTACAGACGGATCCTGTGACTGTTTCCTGACATCACAACAAAACAGATGATGTTCAGTCAGAGAAACACTCACAGGTTGTTCTTCTGCAGGGTTGTGCGCTCGCTGTATGTTTAATGAGACTAAACTCCTGAATTATTGAGTCTTTTCCACCGTGTGAGTGACTTCAGTCCAGCGCCACCGTCTTCACCCCCGACACCGCGCCGCGGTACTTATCAGAGCTGCGCATCGCATCCATCCACGCTCCTGTTTCCAATGATCATCAAAACATTCGGTAGCACTGCCCTGAAGCGTGTCCGATCACATAATGAACACATAACTGGGTGTGTTTGGACTGACAGGTGACTGAACCAGACTGACGGAGGAGATGGAGAGTGTCTGTTTAAACACAGCGATGATTTGGATGTGTAACCTGTCTGTGTCTCGTC
>CM049817.1:72500-82500 GCA_027422435.1 Schizopygopsis pylzovi
CTCACAGCGTCCCCGTCACGGAGGTGTTTGGTGCCATCTGGCTGATGCTGCTGTTAGGAACCGTTCACTGCCAGATCGTCTCCACACACACTCCTAAAGCCAGCGGTGGCGGCAGCGGGAGACGCCGCAGGTCAGACTCCTCTTTCTGCTGACTGTGTGAAGTTCAGCCGTCTCGCTGACAAAACCACAGATGAAATCCGTGGAGATGATTCTGCTGAATTCATCAAATCTTTCAAATTCACTCTAGTGACAGACACTAATGTCTTCATTGTTAGGCCAGTATCAGCACGATCAGTCGTGAATAGAGATCCAAAGGCTTTTGATGAGTAAAAATCATTTTAGAGTTCGGTTGAATCATCTCCGCTGAGTCGGCGTCTCTTTCAGGCCTTTCGCTTCTCTTGACTTTGGGAATCAAAGTTCGCTCGATTTTAAGATTTCTGCACTTTGCTGTCTCTCGCTAAAGGAGGTTGAGGAAAGCGGCTCATTTGGACATTCATAGAGAAGGCGACGGCTCTAGCACTACCGATAACACGCAGGAGGGGGTGCCGCAGGGCTCGCTGTCCGCCGGCTCGCGCGGCCTCGTCGCTTTCTTCAGAGATTTCTGGCATGGTTTCTTTAAAGCGGGGTGTGTATTTCTCCCTTTCTCTCATCTCCTCTTACAATCTTCTTGGCTACAACATCTCTTTTCCTGAAACCACGTCATCACGCTGCAGTGCAGTCTTAAGTCTCTCTTTGAGGTTCCTCACTAGACAAAGGGATTTTGTAGCCATCTTATTCCATGTTTCAATAGTTCAACTGTCTCCAGAAACCGGTACTGATTCACAAGCTCCCATCAGCGTTTGCTGTAGAGGACTTCCACACGTCGCTTGATCAAACGCACAGCCTTTAGTAGAACCTGCTCTTTTCTTTGCTGTCCCATCAGGTCTAGAAAGTCCAAGCTGTCCATCGATAAGTCTACAGAGACGGACAATGGATACGTGTCTCTGGACGGCCGCATCACCAGCAAAAGCAGCGAGGAGGGTTTACAGCTGCATGAGCCTCACTGTGACCTGCTGCGCTCCGAAACACACTGGAGCCTCCAGCACAACACACACCAGCTGATCCTGCCGCCCACGGGCAAGGTACACACACACACATACGCCGCACTAATACACACACGCACACACATGCATGCACTAATACACACATGCACGCACACACTAATATTCACACACACACACACACGCACTAACACGCACGCACGCACATACACACATGCACGCACTAATACACACATGCACGCACACACTAATATTCACGCACTAACACGCACTAATACACACACACATGCTCGCACTAATACACACATCACAGCACACACTAATATGCACACTCACACACGCACTAACATGCACTAATACACACGCACATACACACATGCATGCACAAACACACACGCACGCACATACACACATGCACGCACTAATACACACACATACGCACGCAGACATAATAACTACACACATGCACGCACTATAACACACACGCACCACTACCTGTGTTTAATACACAATGCAGCACGACTAATATGTTCACTCCACACGTGAGAACATGCTATAACGTCACAGTGAAGCACATGCATGCACCAGAGAACACAGCACCACACTCACACATGGACGCATAATACAGCGACTGACGCTGCGCACAGAAAACGCACGCACTAACACAGAACATTACGCTGCATAAACACACATGCAGACACACTAATATCACATCACACAGATAAATGACTAATACACACGCACATACACACATGCATGCACAAACACACACGCACGCACACACTAACATGCAGTAACACATGCGCGCGCACTATAACACACACGGAGCCGTGACTGACCTGTGTTTTGTCAGTGTCTGCCTGAGGCTGTGGTTCCTCGCGGGGTGGAGAACATGTCGGATGAAGCGTCCAGTGAAGAAGACCCAGAGAACTACAGCACCCCCCGCAGAGGATCGGAGCGCAAGAACAGCGACTGCACGCTGCGCAACAGAAAAGCGCACCACTACAAGAAGCATTACACTGCTGAGGTAAACCACACGCAGAGTCATGCTCTCTCTCACACACACACACACACACACACACACACACACAGAGAGAGACACACACACACACACTCAAACACTCTCACACACACACACACACACACACACACACACAGAGAGAGGCACACACACTCTCACACACACACACACACACACACACACAGAGAGAGACCCACTCACACTCTCTCTCTCACACACATACACACTCATACTCAGAGACTCTCACACACACACAAACAGACAGCACGCACAGACAGACACAGTCACGCTCATACACACACACACACACACACACAGAGAGACTCACTCTCTCTCTCTCTCACACACACACACAAACAGACAGCACACACAGACAGACACAGTCACGTTCATACACACACACAGACACACACACAGAGAGACACACTCACACTCTCTCTCTCTCTCACACACACACACACACACCACCACTCTCTCACACACACACACACAGAGAGAGACACACTCATACACACTCACGATCAGGGCTTCACACTGCATGTGTGGTTTGTTCTCAGGAGCCGCTGAAGTCGGGCACCAGCTGCAGCTCGCGGACGCAGGACTCTGAGAGCGCGCGGCACGAGTCTGAGACCGAGGATGTTCTGTGGGAGGACTTCCTGCACTGCGCCGAGTGCCGCTCGTCCTGCTCCAGCGAAACAGATGCTGACGGATCCGCCTCCAAGAAAGAGTTCAGAGACGACCCGTTTCATCAGGTGCGTCACCGATCCACAGCGCATGCCTCGTGGGTCAGATGTGTGGTGCTGGTCCAGTTGGTCAAAAGTGGCCATCGGATTGGATCAAATCTGAAAAAAATTACAGAAGCAAACGTGTTTTAAAACTGGTCCAAAAATACAACATTTGTAACCTAATAGCTGTCAATATCAAACTAAAATTGTGTGTGTGTTTGCGTGCGTGCTGTGTGTGTGTCTGCGTGCGTGTGTGTGTGTGTGTTGTCTGTCTGTCTGTGTGTGTGCATGCGTGTGTCTGTCTGTGTGTCGTGTCGTGTGTTCTGCATTGTTGCGTGCGTGTGTGTGTATCGCGTTGTGTGCGTGCGTGTCTGTTTGTGTTGTCTGTGCGTGCGTGTGTGTGCTGTGTTGTGCATGTGTGTGTGCATGCGTGTGTGTGTCGTGTCTGTTCGTGTGTGTGTACGTGTGTGTGTGTCTGTGTACGTGTGTATCTGCGTGTGTCTGCGTGCGTGTGTCTGCGTGCTGTGTCGTACGTGTGTGTGTGCTGCATGTGTGTGTGTCGTGTGTTCTGGTGTGTCGTGTGTGTGTGTGTGTCTGTCTGTCTGTCTGCGTGTGTCTGCGTGCGTGTGTGTCTCTGCTGCTGGTGAAGGGTCACGTGCCGTGGCTGCACAGCTCCAATCCGGGCCTGGAGCGTGTCAGCGCCATCGTGTGGGAAGGAAACGAATGCAAGAAAGCAGACATGTCCGTGCTGGAAATCAGCGGCATGATAATGAACAGAGTGAGTGTGACTCCGAGGAAGTGAACTGATAAACACTGAGCGTCTCGTGACCACATGATCTCGTCCGCAGGTCAATCTCTACACCCCAGGGATCGGCTATCAGGTCTTTGGGAACCTGGTGTCTGTGACGCTGGGTCTGACTCCGTTTGCGTTCAGACTGTTTCAGCACAAAGAGCCGGAGCAGCTGGCGTCTCTGTCGGCCGGCGAGCTGCTGTCTGTGGCCTTCGGCTCGTCCGCAGACGCTCTGGTGATGGCCATGGTGAGCGTGAGCTTCGTGGTGCGTGTCTGTCTCATCTGGCTCTTCTTCTTCTTGCTCAGCGTCGCGGAGAGGACGTACAAGCAGGTGAGTGTGAGCATCCACACACTGAACCCGGAGCGTCCCGAGCGCGTCTCAGCGTTTCACTGATCCTGGTTTTTCAGCGGCTGCTGTTTGCCAAGTTGTTTGGTCACCTGACGTCGGCGCGGAGAGCCAGAAAATCAGAAGTCCCTCATTTCCGGCTGAAGAAGGTGCAGAACATTAAGATGTGGCTGTCGCTGCGCTCTTACCTGAAGGTACGGAGCTGATTGAGCTCAGTTTTGTCTTCATGAGACCGATGCTGTGGCTAACATGTCCCGTCTCTGTCTGCAGCGTCGAGGTCCTCAGCGCTCGGTGGACGTGATCGTGTCCTCTGCGTTCCTGCTCACGCTCTCGGTGGTGTTCATCTGCTGCGCTCAGGTCAGTCGCTGGACGTGTTTCTCTCGTGGCTAGCGTGGTTTACTCCGGTGTTGATGGCGGTGTTTCTCCTGCAGCTGCTTCACGTGCACGAGACGTTTCTGGAGTTTCACTATAACTGGGAGCTGATGATCTGGAGCGCGTCGCTGTCGCTGTATCTGCTGCGATTAGTCACGCTGGGCTCAGAAACCAGCAAGAAATACAGCAACACCTCCATCTTACTCACAGAGCAGGTGCGTACACACACACACACACACAAGATACTGTAAAGACACACGATCATCCCAGAGTTGATGTGTTTCTGTTTCAGATTAACTTGTACTTGAAAATGGAAAAGAAACCAAATAAGAAAGAAGAACTCACTCTGGTCAACAACGTCCTCAAACTGGCCACCAAATTACTGAAGGTATCAGAAAACACACACACACACACACTCTCTCTCACTCACACACACACACACACACTCTCTCTCTGTCTCTCACACTCACTCACACACACTGTCACACACACTCTCTCTCTCACAGTCTCTCTCACACACACACACACTCTCTCTGTCACACACACACACACACTCTCTCTCACACACACACACACACTCTCTCTCTCTCTCTCACACACACGGTCACACACACTCACTCTCTCTCTCACAGTTTCTCTCACACACACACACTCTCTCTGTCACACACACACACACTCTCACACTCTCTTTCTCTCTCTCTCTCTCTCACACACACTCTCAATTTTCAATTCAAATGAGCTTTATTAGCATGAATGCGTAGCACAATGTTGCCAAAGCATTAATATATATACAGTATATACAACAACAACATAGGTAAATAAATCTCTCTCTTTCTCTCTCACACTCTCTCTCACACACACACTGTCACACACACTCTCTCTCTCACACACACACACTCTCTCTCTCTTTTTCACACACACACACACTGTCACACACACACTCTCTCTCTCTCACACACACTCTCTCTCTCTCTTTCTCTCACTCTCACACACACACTCTCTCTCTCTCACTCACAACACATCTTCTCTCTCCCTCTCACACACACTCTCTCACACACACACTCTCTCAATCACACACTTTCACACACACTGTCACAAACACTGTCACACACTCTCTCTGTCTCTCTCTCTCACACACACACTCTCTCTTTCTCTCACTCTTTTACACACACACACACACACACACACACACACACTCTCTCTCTCACACACACACACACTCTCTCTCTCACACACACTCTCTCTCTCTCTCTCTTTCACACACATTCGATGCTGACCGTGTCTCTGTCCCGCAGGAGCTGGACGCTCCGTTCCGTCTGTACGGTCTGACCATGAATCCTCTGCTGTACAACATCACTCAGGTGGTGATTCTGTCGGCTGTGTCGGGGGTCATCAGCGACCTGCTGGGCTTTAACCTGAAGGTCAGGATCCCTGCATGTCTGTGAATGTCTTGTGTTGTTGGTGCTGTGTTCACAGTTTGTGTGTTTGGTTCACAGCTGTGGAAGATCAAATCATGACGGGTTCTGCTTCCCGAGGCACACGGTGCGCCGTCTCCCGGACAATCAGCTCTTGACCCGTCCTTCGGTCACATCAGAGTGCTTGTGCAATTCAGCTATTTATTTGACCTTTCAGTGTTTTTTTTATTCTGAAGTATTTGTTTTAGCTGTTACAATTGTTTTAAGTATTATTTTAGCTCATGATGTGACGTTCTCATAGAAAATATAATCCAGCGCAGTCTGATCTGAGTTACTGAAACCAACAGAAAACCCATCATGACGTGATGGAAGAAACTGACACACACACACACACATAAACACTCGACCCGTGCATTCGGTCACACACAGTGCGCGTACACACACATTACACCTCACTCTCATTCACAATTACACACATCACACACACTTACTCATGCTACGTCACACACACACATAAACACACGCGCGATCATCAAACACGAAAACGCACAACTCTGACGCACCACACACACACATAAACACACGCGCGCACTCTCACACGCGCACACTCTCACACGCGCACACTCTCACACACACACACACACACACATAAACACTCGCGCACACTCACACACACTCGCGTACACACACACACACACACACACACTCACTCTCACACACACACACACTCGCACACACACACACATAAACACACGCGCGCACTCTCACACGCGCACACACACTCGCACGCACACACACGTGTGTCAGTTAGTAAGCCTCAAAACGTGCACTTTAAAGCAGAACATGTTACATGTCTCGGCCCGAGTCGGCGTAACGACCAAAGTGTTTTTCTCTTTCCTCTACGTCTGTTTTCGCTGGAGATGAATGTATTCGACTCTCTGAACCCTGCTTTGATTGTGTTGTGATTTTGTTTTAGATTAATATTTCTGTTCACGGAGGGAAATGTTCTGTTACAAAGAAACCCTATTTAAGGAAAAAGAGAAACGTTTCAGAGAGGATCTAGTGTTTCTAGTTTGTGTTTATGAGTGTCAGACGTTTCTTTTCTCAGATGAAGGCACGGCCAGCTTCTGGGGTCACTTATATTTACACACGGTACAAAATAAATCTCATGAAAAGTGTTTCTCAAACTTCTTTAGCGGATCAGGTGACTAACCAGGGATCTGTTAGTGTTTAAACACTTCACAAAAACAGCCGTGTCGGGGGTGACGCATTACAAGTAACGAGGATTACTCTTTTCTAGAAACATTACTATTTCAAATAAGTAACAGTTACTTTGTTTCTCACGCATTGATTGATCTTCATGTTGAGAGAAATCAGATGTTATTGTAGTTAACATGCATTAATCTCACTTGTAAAATAATAACAGATTCAGTATTCCTCTAAATGAATAGAAACGAACCTGTAATAATTAATTACATTTAATGTATTTAATCCCATTTTATTAAAATAAAATGCCCAGATTTAAAAAGTAACGCAACGCATTATTACCATAAAGTGAAAGTATCGTAATTAGTTACTTTTTTAGGGAGTAACGCATCACTTTTAAAAGTAACTCTCTAAAACTGCACGTGTTCGAAGAAACTGAATGTTTTGGATCTACGCATGAATGAAATGTTCCACAGTTAAACCATCCACGATCACATGCTGGGCTTTAACGAGACGCTAATCGAGCAAACACTGTTCACGGTCACACACACATACAGCAGAACGTCTCTACGGAGCACTCACTGCTAGTGTTCACTAGTTAGTGTGAGTGAATGACTGCCGGTTTGATTAGTAATCAGGGTCGAGGCTGATCCAGCTCTTCATTCACCGCTTATGAAGCAAGCAGATCTTAAAGGGACAGTGCACCCAATATCAATCTCTAGTAGGTCCAAACCTGTGTGATTGTGTTTGTTCTGAACAAGAAAGTTTTTAATCCGGCTGTTTTGGGACACCATTGACTTCCACAGTAGGAGAAAACAATAATACTGTGTCTCACATTCTTCAGAATATCTTCCTTTGTGTTCAAAACAAACACAATCACACAGATTTGGACCTACTAGAGATTCATTTTTGGGTGCACTGTCCCTTTAAGAAACACTCGATTTAAAACCTCATCAGTCTCCGCTCTCAAAGACTCAGAAACGTCCTACTAAATAACGACAAACTCGTTTCATCATTAGTCAAATATCACTTTACTATAAAACTAAGCAATCTCATTAGCACAATCAGTGAAGGTAGAGTCATTACACGTTTCATATGATTTACAAACCGTTTGATTCACTTACTAATGATTTCAGCTCCAATGGTGTCTTTAAAAATCAGTATGTGTGTAATCACAAAGGCATTCGTACTAATCAGATCTCGTCTTTATTGCTTATTGTTGTTTTCCATTATGATTATTGCATTGCTAAAGAGCTTTTTAAATCGTTACTGGGTTTTGTCCATTAGATCCTGTTGCTTTCCACACGCTAAATGTAATTAGCTCTGTCATGATTAGCTGTTCTGAACACTCACGCTGCGTGTGTGGACGGGTCAAAGGTCACACCGGCGGAAGTCGATGAATATCCCCTCGGCGTCCGAGTCCAGAGACTCCAGAGTCTGGTCCACGATGGTCTCGGGGCTGGATTCGGTCTCCTCGGCGCAGGAGGTCATCTGACACACGGAGTGGCGTCTCTCCGGGTCGTACTCGGCCACCGGCGTCAGCACGGGGATGTTGTAGCTCTTGGAGCGCAGCACGGGGGGGTTCTGCCATCGACGCAGGAGCCGCTTCTCTGAGAACAAGCAAAGGAACGACGGTCAGGATCTGCCGCGTGAGCGACTGCTTTACGGTGATGATGATGCTCACCCAGAACACAGGAGCTGTGCGAGCCCGAGCCGTCGCCGGAGAACAGGCCATGCGTCCCCAGATACGGAGACACCATCTTCTGCACCAGAGACTCCAGCTTCAGGTAATCCCTGCTCGCTGCTTTAGACTCGTGGACGCCCTGCGACACACATCTACATCATTACAACCTTTCAGGTCACCGGAGCAGCACAGCTGTATCTGAAGCAATGGCCAACGATGCATCGTGTGCGGTTCCGTAAACGTCATGTTTGATTAGTAGCATGCATCATTAATTCATTTGCACAACTTTAAAGGTGATTTTCTCACAACACAAGCCATACATCAACGGAGAGCTCATTTATTCAGCTTTCATGCATAACATATGACACAAAATTGGTGCTCGTGACTGGTTTAGTGCTCCAGGGCCAAACGCATCTGTGTCTAACTTCTAGAAGCGTCCAGAAAAGCTAAACCGAGTTTCTCGAGGTTTGATGAAGGCGAGACCAGGTAAAGCGCTCTTAAGGAATACATGTAAGGGAACACGGTATGTAAAGCCCAGCGCAAACCGTCTTGAGGCGTTAAAACAGTGCTGACCGTATTGAACATGCATTTGTAGGAGTTCAAAGCTTATGAGAGGAGAGTATTAAACTGAATATGGTTTATCATCTGCGCTCGACACATTACTGCTATTTGCTCATTCACTTCATTTAGTTCAATTCTCAGAAAACAAGACTTCACCCATCTTCGTTTCACGTTTCTTGATTTAAGGATGTTTTTGCATGTAATGTTATGACTTTATGAATTTAAGACTGTATGGTGCTGTGTTTAATTTGTTGACTCGTCTAAAGACACAAACTATCATAATGCGTTTAGTAGATATTAAGGAAGCATGTTGTTTAGATGTTAAGATATCGCTATAGTCAGTAGTTCAATATCACATTATGCCTTTGTAAAAGAAGAAACCCGTGATTTATGATCAAATCTGTGATTTATCTCACATCACATCTGACTGATCACTGTAACTAATCAATACAACAAAACTATGACGAGCCCTTTAACATGCAGAGACACACACACACACACATTCTCTCTCACACACTCACACACACACTCTCTCACACACACACACACTCACACACACACTCTCTCTCTCACACACACACACTCTCACACACACACATTCTCTCTCACACACACACACACACTCTCTCTCACACACACACACATTCTCTCTCTCACACACACCACTCACTCACACACACACCACACATTCTCTCACACACTCTCTTACACACTCTTCTCTCACACACAACACACACTCTCACACACCATCTCTCACACACACACACTCTCTCTCTCACACACACACACACACTCTCTCTCTCACACACACTCTCTCTCACACACACACACACTCTCTCT
>CM049817.1:95000-115000 GCA_027422435.1 Schizopygopsis pylzovi
CACAAGGTAGCAAATACATCAACAACAAACTGTTATTAACAACACTTTCTCCCATATCCACAGAAATAACCATGACCATACAGTAAACAAGAATGGAAAAGACCTCCTGCAGCTCTGTCGAAGCCTGGGTCTGTATATCATCAACGGTAGGTTACGAGGGTACAATTTAGGGAGATTCACATTTTGCTCACCTCTTGAGAATAGCACAGTTGATTATATGATAACAGACATAGATCCTTCATCTCTCAGATCATTCACCGTTAGAGAACTGACCCCTCTGTCTGATCACAGTCAAATCACGGCGTATCTCAAAAAGACTGAAAATAACATTAACACCAAGCCCAGTAAGCTGTATAACATCAGCTCAATATGTGTCTCTCTGTCACATAGAAGAGAAGACACTCCGTCTGAGAGAGAGAGAGAGAGAGAGAGAGAGAGAGAGAGAGTGTGTGTGTGTGTGTGTGTGAGAGAGAGAGAGAGTGTGTGAGAGAGAGAGTGTGTGAGAGAGAGAGTGTGTGTGTGTGTGTGTGTGTGTGAGAGAGCGAGAGAGAGACAGAGAGAGAGCACAGCACCAGCTACTCTTACCTGGGCATCCAGATCTCTGCATCGGGGGGCTTCAGTCTGGCTGTGAAGGCCTTGTATGAGAAGGCCCGGAGGGCATTTTATGCCATCAAATCACGGTTTGGCCAATTAAAATTACCAATTAAAACATGGGTTAAATTATATCACGCAATCATTAAACAAATTCTACTGTACGGGAGTGAAATTTGGGGACCAGTAATACATTTAAAAAATTGGGATAAAACTTCAATAGAAAAACTACAACTAGAAATGATCAAAAACATTTTAGGGGTCCATAGATGTACATCAAATGATGCCTGCAGAGCTGAATTAGGCTTATACCCACTGAAGATTGAGATCCAGAAGAGATGTGTTCAGTTCTGGCATCACCTCCATCAATCTGATCCTGATTCAGTCCAATATAAAGCCCTCCTCGCCAATGAAACCTCAGCAGAATCTCATCCTCTAAACACACTCGCTCATCAGCTCGTCCATAAAACCCAGCTCCTCACCGACTACAGCTTCACCCCCAAAACCATTATTAAAGAAATTCACACCAATCTAAGACACTCATGATGAATCTCTAAAAATACAATTTGACCTTCAAAATAAGCTCCAATGTTACTCAACCCTAAACAGAACCACTACATTTGCCAATTATTTATTGATTAAACCATTTAAAGAAAGACAAATCCTCTCCAAATACAGATGAAGTGACCATGATCTAGAGATAGAGAGAGGAAGACATAGACAAACATGGAGCGAGCGAGAGCAGAGGATCTGTAGACACTGTGATCTACAGCAAATAGAGGATGAGAAACACTTTCTGATGATGTGTCCCAAATATCTCCATGTGAGGGAAACATTTCTCCCCAGATTTAAAGCCCTGATCCCTTCATTTACAGAGCTCAGTGATTCTGATATAATGCCCTTCTTACTCGGAGAAGATGAGAACACCGCTGCACTCGCTGCTAAATATGTGTTAACCATTCACAATGTTAGATGTTCAACATGATTCACTTGATACTGACCAACTTGATCTTTTCATGTATTTAGAATGATTTTGATTTTATTTACTATTTATGTTGTTATTTATTTACCTATGTTATTGTTGTATATACTGTATATATATTGATACTTTGGCAACATTGTGCTACGCAGTCATGCTAATAAAGCTCATTTGAATTGAATTGAATTGAGAGAGCAAGAGCGAGAGATAGAGAGCGAGAGAGATAGAGAGAGAGAGAGAAAGAGAGAGAGATAGAGAGCGAGAGCGAGAGAGCGAGAGAGAGAGCGAGCAAGAGCGAGAGAGCGAGAGAGAGAGCGAGCAAGAGCGAGAGAGAGAGCGAGAGAGAGCGAGAGAGAGCGAGAGAGAGCGAGAGAGAGCGAGAGAGAGAGAGAGAGAGAGAGAGAGAGAGAGAGAGAGAGAGAAGGGCAGATCCTCATGCATTTACATTTATGCATTTAGCAGACGCTTTTCTCCAAAGCAATGCTCTACCACTGAGCCACAGCAGACTCAAGCGAGTCTCTTCTGCATACAGAACCAGAACAAAAGAGGTTCTCATGACGACAGACCGTGCGTTTGTGAGCCTCTTGTGTCTATTTCCATGTGTGTCCCACTTCAGCAGGTCCAAATGAAAGACCGTCCGGTCCAGAACTAATCGATCACGACGAGAGAACAGAAGCAGAGACGGATCTGAGTTTTTACTCGCAGTAAATATCCCCAGAAAGCATTGTGGACTTTACGAAGCTCTATCAGGAGAACACATGAATATTGTTCTGCAAACCAGATTTAATATCCGTCCTTCCCATTCACAGGTTCTGCTGGTCTCTGTTTCCAAAACACCAGAGACACCCGACGTACAATGTGAGAAAACCAAGCATGGCACATCTGATGACTTGTTGTATTTCTAAAGAAGCTTTTTATTTACATGTATTCATCAATGCATGTTTAGTGGAACGACTGAAGCATTGTGATATTAAAACAACTCCAATGAATAGACACCATAAAACAATAAAGAACATAAACAATAATTACCTTAATCTAAAGAACAGAAAGCACCTGAACTACATGAAGCGAGACTTTCACATGCGCTCCTGAAGGAGAGCGCCACCTTGTGGACATCGCCACACATTCAGCTTCACCTGAACTTCTCTACATTAGTCAAGTGAGGCTTTCATTGATTGGTTTGGATGAGCAGCCCGACATCCAATGAGGTGAGTTTGGGGGCGGGACTATCTATTTGACTGCCCAATGAGAGACGGGTTTGAGAAAACATGTCACGGCTCATCTTTCACGTCCAGCAGTTTCACATTAAGGATAATAAAGTCCCTTTACTTGAGTTCAGAACTAATGATAATTTAATATGGTTGTATACAATTCTTTATCCATAATGATCAGTGTTGTATTGAAGCCCGTTCCCGCCACTCAATATAAAATAAAATGTTTATTGCGACTTTTTATCTCACTTTTTTTCCCTCAGGATTGCGAGTTATAAAGGGGGGGGGGGGGGGGGGGGGGCGATATGTTCTCAGAATTGCGCCTTTGTATTTCGCAATTGTAACTTTTTTTCTCCAAATTGCGAGTTTATATAAATTCTGAGAAAAAAGTCAGAATTGTGATTTCATATCTAGAATTTCTGACGTAATTTTTTTACGACTTTTTCTCAGAATTGCGACTTTTTATTTCGCAATTGTAACTTTTTTTCTCCGAATTGCAAGTATGTATCACTCAAAGTCAGAATTGCAAGAAACCTTTTTTTTTTTTTATTCAGTGACGGAAACAGGCTTCCATAGTGTTAAATACAGTGCAGTCACATCAACAGAAGCAGTTCTTGTCACACAAGCCAGCGATCAAGGCTTTAGTTTCAGACCAAACAGTCATTCACTCTAAAGTGACGCACACTTCCGTCACGGCCGGGCGTTTGGGTTTGCTCTGGCCCGTGTGGACCCTGCTGTGGTTCTTGAGTTTGGCAGCGCTGGCGAAGGCTTTGGGGCAGTAAGCGCAGCGGTGGGGCCGCTCCTGCGAGTGACTGCGGCGGTGTCTGGCGAGCTCCGAGCTGCTGCGGAAGCGCCGGGGACATGCAGCGCAGCAGAAGGGCCGCTCGCCGGTGTGGATGCGCTCGTGCAGCGCGCGCTCGCTGGAGGTCAGGAAGGTGCGCTCGCAGTGACCACAAGAGAAGGGCCGCTCGCCGGTGTGGATCAGGTGGTGCCGGTTCAGCGCGAAGGGCTTGGCGAACATCTTCCCGCAGTAGATGCAGGGGAACGGCCGCGCACCGCTGTGAGCCAGCAGATGCTCCTGAAGAGCGCGCTTGAGCTTGAAGCTCTTGTGGCACTGCGGGCAGGAGTGCGGGCGCTCGTCGGCGTGGGTTTTATTGTGTTTGATGAGCTCCCCGAGCGAGAGGAAGCGTTTCCCGCACTGCGAGCAGAGGTAGGGCCGCTCGCCCGTGTGCATGCGCTCGTGCCGTCGCAGGATAGACAGCTGCGTGAAGCTCTTGGCACAGTACGGGCAGCAGAACGGACGCTCGCCGGTGTGCGTGACCAGGTGCTTCTGGAGCCCGGCGCGGAGCCCGAAACGCTTCCCGCAGACGGAGCACTGATGCGGACGCTCGCCCGTGTGGCTCAGCTGGTGCCTCTTGACGTCGGTGCGCCGCGTGAAGGTTTTCTCGCACTGCGGGCATTTGAAGTGTGTGCGCCTGCGGTGGCTCCGGCGGTGCAGGGATCTCTGCAGCAGCGTGTCGAAGGCCTCGCCGCACTGGTCGCAGCGGTACTGCTGCGTGGCGCTGTGGGTCTTACGGTGCGTCACGAGCGCCCCGAGCGAGCCGCTGGCCTCGCCGCAGATGGAGCAGTAGTGCGGGAGCTCGCCGCCGTGGCTCTTCTTGTGGTGCACCGTCAGCAGGCGCAGGTTGGCGAAGGCGCTCTGGCAGACGCGGCAGGTGAAGCTGGCTTCGCCGTGCATCTTGCGGCAGTGTTTGGTCAGATCCCAGGCGTGCTGGAAGGTCTTCTGGCACTGGCTGCAGTGGAAGGGACGCTCGCCCGTGTGTGTCAGCTGGTGCCGCTGGACGTCCGATCTGCGCGTGAACATTCTGCCGCAGGTGTCGCACGCGTGCCGAGCGCGAGGGTTGTCGGCGGCGGCCGGCGGATCGGCTTTGCAGGTTTTCCGTGTGCGATACGGGCCGGTGGAAGGCGTTTCAGGTGTGCTGGGCGGCTCGGCAGAACCATCTGTGAGACACCAGAGGACAACGAGCTTGACGTTAATGAACATCTAGCCAACATATAAATTACTGTAATCTACTGCAATGACATGTGACCACAAAACCAGTCAATTTTTTTATACATCTATAAATAATCTTCGCATTGAGGTATGGTTTGGACATCTGAAATCTGAGGGTGCAAACAAATCTAAATATTAAGAAAATCACCTTTAAAGTTGTTCAAATTAAGTTCTTAGCAATGCATATTACTAATCAATAATTCATTTACTAAATATCTTCATGGAACATGATCTTAATATCTAATGATTTTTGGCATATGTATAATTTTGAGCCATACAGTGTATTATAAATATACCTGTGCTGTATATGACTGCTTCTGTGCTCCAGGGACACGTATATAACTGTAATTAAGCCGTGCAAAACTGGAGGTTGTCCGAGCTTGATCCAGTAAATCAGATTACTTGTTCTTTAGCGGTGTATCATGTAAACAAGAGCAGTCCAAACTCGGTCCTGGAGGGTCTGAAGAGTTTAGCTACAACACACCGGCCTGGCTTGCTTAGTATGAGCTTGATTAGCCGGCTCAGATGTGTTTAATTGGGGTTAGAACTAGGGATGCACGATATACGGACGTCGGCTAATTAAGGCTTTAAATGTAAATATCAGCATCGGCCGATTTGGACACAAAGATGCCGATGAGACGAAGACCTCGCATGTGCTCCAGGTGTGCTAGCGATACGATCACGTCAGCAGTGGCTCGTTCTTAAAGCTAACTTTTGTCCGAATGTGATTAGATTAGGTTTTGGATCGCTGTGTTTAAATTGAGAATGGGTCCTAATCAGGGTCCTAATGCCCGGTTCAATTCCTGCAGGCCTACCAGTAATACAATTAAAGTAAAATACACAAATAAGATACTTTTGTTTCTTATTAAATAAAGCAGTACTTGATGTAAAAACAAATAACGAGTCTGAAGCTATAGCTTACATAAATAAACTCACATGCATACATTAATTTAATGTATACAGATTTATCAATTAAAATGCAATATGTTTTCTCCCCAAAAAAACTTCTTTTTTTTCTACAAAAGTTTCTAAGTAATATTAAACCCACAAATACAAGGTTAAGGTTTAAAAAAAATGCAGACTTTAATAGTTATTTTCTATGTACTCTTATAAAAAACAAAAATGTTAATAAGGTTTATTATTTCGAACAAGTACGTTTCTGCTCAAAACTAACCAAAATTAAAATAATTTATTAATAATTTCTGCACAGAAGAGAGTTGGTGTTGTTTCAAAACAAAACGAAATATATATATATCGGTATAATAATTTGAAAAATATCAGCATATCAGATATCGTCTAAAATCTAATGTCATGCATCACTGGTCGTAACTAACCGTTGCAGGCAGTGCCCCCCCCAGGAGCAGGATTGGACACACTGATGCAAACCAATCAGAACACTCGAAAGCATCGGTGCAAACCAATCAGAACACTCGAAAGCATCGGTGCAAACCAATCAGAACACTCGAAAGCATCGGTGCAAACCAATCAGAACACTCGAAAGCATCGGTGCAAACCAATCAGAACACTCGAAAGCATCGGTGCAAACCAATCAGAACACTCGAAAGCATCGGTGCAAACCAATCAGAACACTCGAAAGCATCGGTGCAAACCAATCAGAAAACTCGAAAGCATCGGTGCAAACCAATCAGAACACTCGAAAGCATCGGTGCAAACCAATCAGAACACTCGAAAGCATCGGTGCAAACCAATCAGAACACTCGAAAGCATCGGTGCAAACCAATCAGAACACTCGAAAGCATCGGTGCAAACCAATCAGAACACTCGAAAGCATCGGTGAAAACCAATCAGAACACTCGAAAGCATCGGTGCAAACCAATCCAAACACTCGAAAGCATCGGTGCAAACCAATCAGAACACTCGAAAGCATCGGTGAAAACCAATCTGAACACTCGAAAGCATCGGTGAAAACCAATCAGAACACTCGAAAGCATCGGTGCAAACCAATCAAAACACTCGAAAGCATCGGTGCAAACCAATCAGAACACTCGAAAGCATCGGTGCAAACCAATCAGAGCGCATCGGTGCCGATAGCCTTGTGCGCAGACATATAGTGCCAAGTTCGAATCCGCTCGCCTCTCTCTCTCTTCTACACGGTCCTGTACTAATAAAGCCACGCGCTCCAACACCAGCTGCTTTAATCCCCACACATGAAAATATACAAATCATGTGTTATCCTTGGAAATAAATTATTATCATTGTTTTTGGAAAAATTAGATAAAATAGATAATATCTTTTGTAAAACATAACATCAATGCTGCAATTGCCATTTTTTCGTGACATTTAATTTCATGCAATTGTAAGCCTGGTGCCAGTATGTCTGCCCCCCCCCCTCGAGAGGACAAAAGGCCCTCCTGAGAATCAACAAAAACTATCTCTTGCATATGTAACAGCAGCATCCGAGACGCAACACACAGTGTAGTTCACACCCTGTACTTACGGTCTCATCATCTTCCCTTGCTCCCCCTTTTCTCCCCCCCTCTCCTCCTCACCTAAAACTCACTGAAAACCCATGCAATGTAATGTATGTACAAAAAAGTAACTGTACATGTTTGATATCATTTGAAATGTCTCAGTGCGCCTGGTAAAATGGTCTCATTCTCCCAATCATAATGAAAAGCTAAAAGAAGTTCTAAAGTATGAGAAGTGTAGTGTACAGCTTAAAGGTGGGCCCTCCCCCTGATCTTCTATTCAAAACACCTCCTATATGTAAATAAGTATTCTCTGCCACAGGATACCAAGAAGCCATTTGGTTGCAAATTCTAAAGTCTAATTATAATAACAAGATACCACCATTGAATTATGGGCTTATTGAATTATCTGGGTTTATAAGGAAACGTGACACAAAGTTCTAGGCGTCTGTAGGTTGACTGCCCGCACAATCGCTGTGTGTAATTTTCATTGCCAGGTAGTAATTTCTACAAATTCTTCAATTCCTGAATTATTGTTATGTTATGGTTAACTGATGATTCTATTCTTGTAACATTGGAGTTTTGAATTATTGTTTCGATGACCTGGTCAATAAATTGTAACGTTTGATTCTATTCTGACTGCCTCTAAAGATTGCTTTCTCCCTAATAGATTAGTGGATTCGTATATTTCCGCAAGCCTGCGTCAGTTTTAGCGACGGCTAATACCCGGCGTCATTTCAAGTCTACTTGGGTGCAGAGGCGGGTTAATAATTCCATTTAGGGACGGCGAATGCCGTCTGGTCAGCCTATACCTCTGACTTTTGATTTAATGTTACTTTAAACAAGTACTTGACCAATCCAAAGCTATTACAAGTGTAGTACATTGATCTGCTAACATATTTAATAGTGGCCAAGAAACCTTTACTGAAGTAAACGATTGAACTAAAGTTCTGAGGGGGCTCCAAGGGGGTTATTCGATGTCTCTGATTGTGTACGTGTGCATTAACGGCAAATCTTAGATACATAACCATAATTACCTCTGATTGACGACCGGGCCTGACGAGATTGTGTCCGTGAGACCTGTGAAAAACAGGGCCTCTGAGCGATATAGTTTCCCTACATCTGAGCGGGTAAAGTATTAAACGGAGCTGAAGAGAATAATCAATCATTCGTTTCATATTTTAATGATGCACAGATATCATTAAAACCTTTTCATTTATGGAGTCAGATGAAATAACGAGATAAAATATATAAGAAAAAGTGTTCCATTTAATCTTGTTGTGTCGTGAAAAAGAAAAGACAGTAATACGCAAAAGGCCTTCACCCGCTGAACGACTGCCGTCATTGGGTCGATCGAGCCGGGCCTTACACAATATTGTATTTATGTGTAAAGCTAAGTAAGTTATCACTATTGTGACCATTAACATGTTTACTCGCTCTATGACCACACTCAACAATTCATATATTAATACTAGACCCCTTAAAGATAACATGGACTCGGTCATGTTCATACTTCACCAGTCTTTTGTTTCGAGGCGTTGATGCGGTCACGTGACGATACGCACGGCGCATATTTAAACGAGAGACGTTATTGTTTCCATATTTGCTGGAAATGCAGCGAAACATGGGTCCGTAAGGTTTTGAGCGCTTTATAAATGATGGGATGTTCATGCATGTACCTTTACGATCTCCGTGTGGTGTGTCAGCACTCCTGAAACAATAAACATTATGAATATTTGAATGTGGAAAGATGAAACGTGGTGTTTGAGTCTGGAATCACGTCTCACCGTTCCTCCGTGCCGCCGCTGGTCTCCGGTTTCGGTGTTTTTACCGCGGTTGTTGTTTTTCTGGGTCTTCCTCTGCGTCTCCGCTGCGGCGGCTTCTGGTCAGCGTCTGATGTCACTTCCTGTGGTGCAGACGTGTCACTTCCTGGAGCAGCCGGGTGAGGCTGGCTGGATTCATCCGGGAAGACTTGGTTCTGTAGGTTGTGGGGGTTCGGCGTCTGATTATGGGATGTTGCTGGGTGTTTGTCGGGGAACGGCGCAGCTGCTTCGGGGGATACAGCAGGACTCAGCACCTCCTCGGACTCCTCCTGGCTGCTGAGCTCCACCTCGGTGTAATCGGTGACGATGATGGTGTCGTAGCCCAGCGCCGGTGACTGGACCTGATACAGGACCGGCTCCAGGCGTGCGGACGGAGGCACGGAGAGAGAAGAGACGATGCAGTCTCCAGACGAGCGAGGAAGAGTGCCTGGGAGAGAAGGTCAGAGGTTATATCACAGAGGGCGCATTACAGAATGTTTCTTATCTTCATGTGTTGAGTTAAAGACATGTGGAAGAGTTGTTTGCGTACCCGGTCTGTCTCTCTGCCAGCTGTGAGCATCTGAGAAGATCTGGTGCTGCTGCAGGAGGAGACGCAGGTCACTCGAGTCGCTCCGCATACACTCCTCCAGACCAGCGGGGGCAGGATCGAGCCACGCCAGCGTCTGAGACACACACACACACACACACACACACACACACACACACACACACAGAGAGAGACACACACACACATACACACACACACACAGAGAAACACACACACACACACACAGAGAGAGAGAGAGACACACAAACACACACACACACACACAGAGAGACACACACACACACACACACACACATACACACACAGAGACACACACACAGAGAGATACACACACACAGAGAGAGACACACACACACAGAGAGAGACACACACACACAGAGAGAGAGAGACACACACACACACACACACACACACAGAGACACACACACAGAGAGAGAGAGACACACACACAGACAGAGACACACACACACACACACACACTCACACACACACAGAGAGAGAGACACACACACACACACAGACAGAGAGACACACACACACACACACACACACACATTTCTTATTGTTTTGCAGTGAAAATATTCCACAGACAACATTCTTCTAATATTGTTATGACTTTTCTGACTTGGAGAATCATTGTCAGGCTCCAGACTAACATTTGAGGACACAGCACCAGCGCCTTTAAGTCCTACAGAACCAGCACCTGACAGTAAAGCACTAATCGCACACATACATCTCGGAGATGTCTATATTTACATATACAAGAGGTATGTTTCATCTGTAATACATCTCTAAGACGTCTCCGGTCAGATGCCAAATAGAGATTTATTGGTCTACATGTAAAACTGCTTCTGACACGTGTCCTAACTACACGCGACAGATTCAATCAAATATCACAGCCGATCAGAAGCGCTGCGATGACGTCACGGGACACGTCTAAGCCCAAAATATGCAGAAAATCTGCGGCAATTACGAAAATGTGCGACCTTTTGCTAAAATTGCTGAGTTTGCTCGATTTTGCGACAAATTCAGCGATCGAATAAACCATCTAAACCATCAACCTTTGCAGTGATGCACACGCTCTCTCACACACACACAGCAGTGAACACACACACACACACACACACACGCTCTCTCACACACACACACACACACACACACAGCAGTGAACACACACACACACACACACACACACAGCAGTGAACACACACTCTCACACACACACACACACACTCTCTCACACACACACAAGTGAACACACACACACACACACATGCTCTCTCACACACACAGCAGTGAACACACACACACACACACATGCTCTCTCACACACACAGCAGTGAACACACACACAGACACACACACACACACACTCTCACACACACACACACACACTCTCTCACACACACACCAGTGAACACACACACACACACATGCTCTCTCACACACACACACAGCAGTGAACACACACACACACACACACATGCTCTCTCACACACACAGCAGTGAACACACACACACACACACACACACGCTCTCTCACACACATACAGCAGTGACACACACACGCTCTCTCACACACACAGCAGTGAACACACACTCACACACACACACACACACACACACACACAGCAGTGAACACACACACACACGCTCTCTCACACACACAGCAGTGAACACACACACACACACACACACACACACACACACACACACACACACACACACACACACACACACACACACACACACACACACACACACACACACACACAGCAGTGAACACACACGCTCTCTCACACACACAGCAGTGAACACACACACACACAGCAGTGAACACACACAGCAGTGAACACACACACACACACAGCAGTGAACACACACGCTCTCTCACACACACAGCAGTGAACACACACACACACAGCAGTGAACACACACAGCATTGAACACACACACACACACACACAGCAGTGAACACACACTCTCACTCACACACTCAATATCTCACACACACACACGCTCTCTCACACATACACACACACCCCACACACTTTTTTAAAGTCTGGAACAGGAAGTAGTTTCTCCAGAGATGAGAGCAGCTCCCACATCAGCTCCTTCAGCGCCGTGTCGAAGCGAGATCCGTACTCCAGCGGAAACACCTCCTGCACACACACAGAGAGAGAGAGAGAGAGAGAGAGAGAGAGAGAGAGAGAGAGAGAGAGAGAGAGAGAGAGAGAGAGAGAGAGAGAGAGAGAGAGAGAGAGAGAGAGAGAGAGAGAGAGACACGCACACACAGAGAGACACACACACAGACACACACAGAGAGACACACACACACACATATAAACACATCAGGGCCTGTATATTCACAAAACATTATCTCACCACTAATTAAACAAGTATATGTTCAGATAATAGTCATGTGTGCTTCTCATAATAAGTGAATATGCAAATCAACAGCCTTTTAATTAACAGAGTAGAATAATCACAGCAGATAGTAAAACCAAACTGGACTCCAGAACGTTATTTCTTCTCCAGATGATTAATGAAAACCAGGATATAATCAAAGCAAAGCCTCATTATCGGCAGCTGTTTTAGGATCGTTAGTGTCTCCGGACCTTTCACAGATTCAGGAGCTAGTTTTAAACACTAAACATGTAGAACTGACTCGACCCGACATATTTAAGATGAGTAACTCGGCGAGTTATGAGCTACTGTATGCTTAAGATGTTTGGTGAACGCAGGCCCAGAAGACGCCGGAGCATCAGCCTGATGTGTGTCTGACCTGGAAGAAGTAGGCTTTCTCCACCGGGTCCTTGAGCAGCGCCAGAACCAGAGCTCTGAAGTTACTGACGGACGTCCTGAGATCAGCGTCAGCCGCCTGACAAGCACACAGCGTGACAGCTATCAGAATACTAGAACTCAAACCAAACCATAATTCATAATCAGTGCAAACCTAGACACATGATCACACATGTCTCCAGAAGTCAACTACTCATATCTAATCTCATCAATGTGACCACAAAACATTACATTAGGAGTTTCTGTAAATCTGCTTTTGTTCGTTACGCTGTAATTATACTACATGTTAATTAACTACATGCATTGACTACGGTGTCGGGATTAAGCTTAGCTGCTTGTGATTATTCATAATTTACAGTAAGTACATGTGTATCGATGAGTCTAAAACAAAGTGTGTGTTTGTTACAGTGCAGCACAAAACCAGTCATAATTTCTGGAGATTGAGATTTATGCATCATCTGGGAGCTGGATAAATTGATGCATGGTTTGTTATGATTGGGGTGCTGAGGGTGCACAAAAATCTAAATATTGAGAAAATCATCTTTAAAGCTGTTTAAATTAAGTTCTTAGCTATGCATATTACTAATCAATAATTACGTTTTGAAATATTTACTAAATATGTTCATGGAGCATGATTTTAATATCCTAATGATTTCTGGCATTAAAGAAAAATGTATAATTTTGAGCCATACAGTGTATTATTATTAATATAGCTGTGCTGCTTATGACTGCTTGTTATGGTTAGGTGTTAGGAGGATTAGTGTTACTTGCATGTAACTATGCATAATTTATAACAGTAAGTCCATATAACGTGTGTAACAAGGACACCTTAAAATAAAGTGTTACCCAAACTGTTTGCTAAAGAACTGTACTAATTCTTAAAATCATAATGAATTAAGATAACACACAATATAAGAGACATGACGCGAGTGTGTTGATTAACAGTGTGAGCTGGAGTCAGTACCTTGTGTCCGGGTGGAGCGGCTGGGATCTGTATCTTGTCCAGGTGGAGCTGCACGGATCGGAGGCTCACTGTGCTGCGACACAGCTCCAGCACCATCTGCAGAGACACAGAGATCAGAGGAGGCTGCGGTGTGTTATACTACAGTCACGGTGTGTGTTATACCAGTCACGGTGTGTGTTATACCAGTCACGGTGTGTGTGTTATACTACAGTCACAGTGTGTGTTATACCACAGTCACAGTGTGTGTTATACCACAGTCAGAGTCACAGTGTGTGTTATACCACAGTCAGAGTCACAGTGTGTGTGTTATACTACAGTCACGGAGTGTGTTATACCGCAGTCACGGTGTGTGTGTTATACTACAGTCACGGTGTGTGTTTATACCAGTCACGGTGTGTGTGTTATACTACAGTCACAGTGTGTGTTATACCACAGTCAGAGTCACAGTGTGTGTGTTATACTACAGTCACGGTGTGTGTTATACCAGTCACGGTGTGTGTGTTATACTACAGTCACGGTGTGTGTTATACCAGTCACGGTGTGTGTGTTATACTACAGTCACGGTGTGTGTTATACCAGTCACGGTGTGTGTGTTATACTACAGTCACAGTGTGTGTTATACCACAGTCAGAGTCACAGTGTGTGTGTTATACTACAGTCACGGTGTGTGTTATACCAGTCACGGTGTGTGTTATACTACAGTCACAGTGTGTGTGTTATACCAGTCACGGTGTGTGTGTTATACTACAGTCACGGTGTGTGTGTTATACTACAGTCACAGTGTGTGTGTTATACCACAGTCACGGTGTGTGTGTTATACTACAGTCACGGTGTGTGTTATACCAGTCACGGTGTGTGTGTTATACTACAGTCACAGTGTGTGTGTTATACTACAGTCACAGTGTGTGTGTTATACCACAGTCACGGTGTGTGTTATACTACAGTCAGAGTCACAGTGTGTGTGTTATACCAGTCACGGTGTGTGTGTTATACTACAGTCACTGTTGTGTTTTCTGTGGAGTTCGGTCATTTGTGAGATTTTTGTTTAATCAAATGTTTATAAATATATAAAAAGTGTATACATGTTGCAAATAACACTTATGGAGAAACGTTTGAGGTTTAGCAGGTTATAGTGTAGTGCCCCTTTAAGAGAGGAGTGTCCTGTGAGAAACATGTGACCGGTGTTTACTATAAAAAGGAAGTGCAAGATTCATTTAATTTGTAATGACTTTCAACCCGGTGTGCAGCCACTTGGTAAGCTCTTAATTTCAAATGTTTTCTTGTCTGCTTTATGATGATGATGATGATTATTATTGTTATTATAGTATTAATATTATTATATATTTGTATTTTGACTAATGTTATTTATTGTTGCTTATTGTTATTGGGATATTGAGGTAATGAACTGGGGCTGTTTGTATGTATGAAAATTGAAACGTTGCATTTTCTGTTTTTCCAGGTTTATTACCTGGTTATCCTTTGTGAAAAAACAAAAATAAACAAACAAATGTGGAATACCGAGTAATATCCTTTGTACACTGGGTTGCCCTTTCCGTGGGAAGAAAAACGGAACAGTCACAGTGTGTGTTATACTACAGTAACGGTGTGTGTTATACCACAGTCAGAGTCACAGTGTGTGTGTTATACTACAGTCACGGGTGTGTGTTATACTACAGTCACGGTGTGTGTTATACTACAGTCACGGTGTGTGTTATACTACAGTCACGGTGTGTGTTATACCAGTCACGGTGTGTGTTATACTACAGTCACGGTGTGTGTTATACTACAGTCACGGTGTGTGTTATACTACAGTCACGGTGTGTGTTATACTACAGTCACGGTGTGTGTTATACCACAGTCAGAGTCACAGTGTGTGTGTTATACCAGTCACGGTGTGTGTTATACTACAGTCACGGTGTGTGTTATACTACAGTCACGGTGTGTGTTATACCACAGTCACGGTGTGTGTTTATACACAGTCACGGTGTGTGTGTTATACTACAGTCACGGTGTGTGTTATACCACAGTCACGTGTGTGTGTTATACACAGTCAGGTGTGTGTGTTTATACCAGTCACGGTGTGTGTGTTATACTACAGTCACGGTGTGTGTTATACCAGTCACGGTGTGTGTGTTATACTACAGTCACGGTGTGTGTTATACTACAGTCACGGTGTGTGTGTTATACTACAGTCACGGTGTGTGTTATACCACAGTCAGAGTCACAGTGTGTGTGTTATACCAGTCACGGTGTGTGTGTTATACTACAGTCACGGTGTGTGTTATACTACAGTCACGGTGTGTGTTATACCAGTCACGGTGTGTGTGTTATACTACAGTCACGGTGTGTGTTATACCACAGTCAGAGTCACAGTGTGTGTGTTATACCAGTCACGGTGTGTGTGTTATACTACAGTCACGGTGTGTGTTATACTACAGTCACGGTGTGTGTTATACTACAGTCACGGTGTGTGTGTTATACTACAGTCACGGTGTGTGTTATACTACAGTCACGGTGTGTGTGTTATACTACAGTCACGGTGTGTGTTATACTACAGTCACGGTGTGTGTTATACTACAGTCACGGTGTGTGTTATACAGTCAGAGTCACGGTGTGTGTGTTATACTACAGTCACGGTGTGTGTTATACTACAGTCACAGTGTGTGTTATACTACAGTCACGGTGTGTGTTATACCAGTCACGGTGTGTGTTATACTACAGTCAGAGTCACAGTGTGTGTGTTATACCAGTCACGGTGTGTGTTATACACAGTCACAGTGTGTGTGTTATACTACAGTCACAGGTGTGTGTTATACCAGTCACGGTGTGTGTTATACACAATCAATGTGTGTGTTATACCAGTCACAATGTGTGTGTTATACCCAGTCACGGTGTGTGTGTTATACCACAGTCACGGTGTGTGTTATACCACAGTCAGAGTCACAGTGTGTGTGTTATACCAGTCACGTGTGTGTTTATACCAGTCACGGTGTGTGTTATACTACAGTCACGGTGTGTGTTATACTACAGTCACGGTGTGTGTTATACCAGTCACGGTGTGTGTTATACTACAGTCACGGTGTGTGTTATACCACAGTCAGAGTCACAGTGTGTGTGTTATACCAGTCACGGTGTGTGTTATACCAGTCACGGTGTGTGTTATACTACAGTCACGGTGTGTGTTATACCACAGTCACGGTGTGTGTTATACTACAGTCACGGTGTGTGTTATACTACAGTCACGGTGTGTGTTATACCACAGTCACGGTGTGTGTGTTATACTACAGTCACAGTGTGTGTTATACTACAGTCACGGTGTGTGTTATACCACAGTCACAGTGTGTGTGTTATACCAGTCACGGTGTGTGTGTTATACTACAGTCACGGTGTGTGTTATACTACAGTCACGGTGTGTGTGTTATACTACAGTCACGGTGTGTGTTATACCACAGTCAGAGTCACAGTGTGTGTGTTATACCAGTCACGGTGTGTGTGTTATACCACAGTCAGAGTCACAGTGTGTGTTATACCACAGTCACGGTGTGTGTTATACCAGTCACGGTGTGTGTTATACTACAGTCACGGTGTGTGTTATACCACAGTCAGAGTCACAGTGTGTGTGTTATACCAGTCACGGTGTGTGTGTTATACTACAGTCACGGTGTGTGTTTATACTACAGTCACGGTGTGTGTTATACTAGCAGTCACAGTGTGTGTGTTATACACAGTCACGGTGTGTGTTATACTACAGTCACGGTGTGTGTGTTATACACAGTCACGGTGTGTGTTATACACAGTCACGTGTGTGTGTTATACCACAGTCACGGTGTGTGTTTATACACAGTCACGGTGTGTGAGTTATACTACAGTCACGGTGTGTGTGTTATACTACAGTCACAGTGTGTGTTATACTACAGTCACGGTGTGTGTTATACCAGTCACGGTGTGTGTTATACTACAGTCAGAGTCACAGTGTGTGTGTTATACCAGTCACGGTGTGTGTTATACCAGTCACGGTGTGTGTGTTATACTACAGTCACGGTGTGTGTTATACCAGTCACGGTGTGTGTTATACTACAGTCAGTGTGTGTGTTATACCAGTCACGGTGTGTGTGTTATACCAGTCACGGTGTGTGTGTTATACTACAGTCAGTGTGTGTTATACCACAGTCAGAGTCACAGTGTGTGTGTTATACCACAGTCAGAGTCACGGTGTGTGTGTTATACTACAGTCAGTGTGTGTGTTATACCAGTCACAGTGTGTGTGTTATACTACAGTCACGTGTGTGTTATACCACAGTCAGAGTCACAGTGTGTGTGTTATACCAGTCACGGTGTGTGTGTTATACCACAGTCACAGTGTGTGTGTTATACCACAGTCAC
Source organism: Schizopygopsis pylzovi (assembly GCA_027422435.1). Taxonomy (NCBI): domain Eukaryota; kingdom Metazoa; phylum Chordata; class Actinopteri; order Cypriniformes; family Cyprinidae; genus Schizopygopsis; species Schizopygopsis pylzovi. The sequence goes on from CM049817.1 coordinate 112,783, forward strand.
GGTGTGTGTTATACCACAGTCACGGTGTGTGTGTTATACTACAGTCACGGTGTGTGTGTTATACTACAGTCAGAGTCACAGTGTGTGTGTTATACCACAGTCACGGTGTGTGTTATACCACAGTCACGGTGTGTGTTATACCACAGTCACAGTGTGTGTTATACTACAGTCAGAGTCACAGTGTGTGTGTTATACCACAGTCACGGTGTGTGTTATACCACAGTCACAGTGTGTGTTATACCACAGTCACAGTGTGTGTTATACCACAGTCACAGTGTGTGTTATACCACAGTCAGAGTCACAGTGTGTGTGTTATACCACAGTCACGGTGTGTGTTATACCACAGTCACAGGTGTGTGTTATACCACAGTCACGGTGTGTGTTATACCACAGTCACATGTGTGTGTTATACCACAGTCACAGTGTGTGTTATACACAGTCACGGTGTGTGTTATACCACAGTCACGGTGTGTGTTATACCACAGTCAGAGTCACAGTGTGTGTGTTATACCACAGTCACGTGTGTGTGTTATACCACAGTCACGGTGTGTGTGTTATACCACAGTCACGGTGTGTGTGTTATACCAGTCACGGTGTGTGTTATACTACAGTCAGAGTCACAGTGTGTGTGTTATACCAAGTCACGGTGTGTGTGTTATACCACAGTCACGGTGTGTGTGTTATACTACAGTCACGGTGTGTGTGTTATACTACAGTCAGAGTCACAGTGTGTGTGTTATACCAGTCACGGTGTGTGTTATACCACAGTCACAGTGTGTGTGTTATACCAGTCACGGTGTGTGTGTTATACCACAGTCACGTGTGTGTTATACCACAGTCACAGTGTGTGTTATACCACAGTCACAGTGTGTGTTATACCACAGTCAGTGTGTGTTATACCACAGTCACAGTGTGTGTTATACCACAGTCAGTGTGTGTTATACACAGTCAGTGTGTGTTATACCACAGTCACAGTGTGTGTTATACTACAGTCAGTGTGTGTTATACCACAGTCACGGTGTGTGTTATACCACAGTCACGGTGTGTGTGTTATACTTGTGTGTTATACCACAGTCACGGTGTGTGTGTTATACCACAGTCACAGTGTGTGTGTTATACCACAGTCACGGTGTGTGTTATACCACAGTCACAGTGTGTGTTATACTACAGTCAGAGTCACAGTGTGTGTGTTATACCAGAGTCACTGTGTGTGTGTGTTATACCACAGTCACAGTGTGTGTTATACCACAGTCCAGTGTGTGTTATACCACAGTCACAGTGTGTGTTATACCACAGTCACAGTGTGTGTTATACCACAGTCACAGTGTGTGTTATACCACAGTCACAGTGTGTGTTATACCACAGTCACAGTGTGTGTTATACACACAGTCAGTGTGTGTTATACCACAGTCACAGGTGTGTGTTATACCAAGCAGAGTCAGTGTGTGTTATACCACAGTCACGTGTGTGTTATACCACAGTCACGAGTGTGTGTTATACCACAGTCACAGGTGTGTGTTATACTTTACACAGTCAGGTGTGTGTTATACCACAGTCACGGTGTGTGTTATACCACAGTCACGTGTGTGTTTATACTACACAGATCCAGTGTTTGTGTTATACCAGAGTCACGTTGTGTGTTATACCACAGTCAGGTGTGTGTGTATACCCACAGTCCAGTGTGTGTTATACCACAGTCACAGTGTGTGTTATACCACAGTCAGTGTGTGTTATACCACAGTCAGTGTGTGTTATACCACAGTCAGTGTGTGTTATACTACAGTCAGTGTGTGTTATACCACAGTCAGTGTGTGTTATACCACAGTCAGTGTGTGTTATACCACAGTCAGTGTGTGTTATACAGCAGACGTACCCTGGCTCTCAGACCCAGCATCAGCTGCACTCTCTGTCTGAACTCCAGCAGCTGCGGCAGCGTCTCGGTCACCACACACACAAACTCCTCCAGCTTCCCATAATGCATCACGCTCTTCTGCTGCAGCACCTGCCACATGAAGGCAGACATCAGGTGCAGCGGAGGAACCAGCAGCCGCAGAGACGCCAGAGGAAGACCCTCGCCTGAGGAGAGACCAGACAGCATCAGATAGACACCTGTGTCCAACAATGCACTGCACTCAACTCCAGAGAGATTATAACACGTCATATGCTGTATTAAACATGTAAACAAGGCATTGATGTTTGCCTAAAGAAACCAGAACTG